>MU917114.1:4920-15150 GCA_036418165.1 Cooperia oncophora | reverse complement strand
TGTCACGTGTCGCCAATGTCCACATCATAAAACCTTTATGATTTGTCCGGGTACGGTAAATTGTTACCAGGTCCGTGTGGGAGAATAAGAACAGTGAAATATACATCGGCTGGCCCCGCAGGTCATTGTATGGGCCACAACCATTCAATAAGCCACTACGATTCTGAATGGAAGTAGAATGCGTGCCGCATCCCACAAAGGGATTGTTCAACGGCGAACGACTTTATTCTTTTTACGCCCCCACTATAATTTTGTGCTTTTTGTGAAGAAGAGGAATTCTTCTAGTTGGTAAATCAGTGTAACAAGTTGGAAAGGCGCGCCAACCGATGGAAGAAGGAAACTCGCTGCACACGGCGACCGCGTCGACCACGGATACGAAGTTCCATGAGTTCCCTTGCATCGGGTCAACGCTAGCGGCTGATGGAGATGTCAAGGCCGATACAATATCAAGAATAAACGTGGCATGGAACAAGTGGAGGACTGTCACTGGTATTCTCTGCGATAAGAGAATGTCAATTCATCTGAAGTCCGAAATCTGCATTTCAGTCGTAAGACCAGTCGCCACCTATGGAGCGGAGACCAAGCAGATGACGGCCGAGAAACAAGAGCCTATGGTGTCATGGAGATGAAAATGCTGCGATGGAGCTTGGGACACACACACGGCTCGAACGAATTCGAAATGAAACCATTCGTGGTAGGATCAAAGTCCAGTCGATTGCCAACTCCCTTGCCCCGCATCTCGTTTGCGCTGTTATGGTCATGTTCAACGAAGACCTCCTGATGTCATGTGGGGCAAGTCTGCTGACAAGATCGTATTCGCCGGCAGACGTCCAAATAGCCGACCTAGATTGCGTTTGGATTGACAACCTGAAGAGGGACATGAATGCTGCTGGTCTGTCCGCAGCCAGCTGTAACGCACTGAAGGACAAAAGACTTCTTGAGGGTCAAAGAACTTGTTTTGTCAAAAAAAATATTTCCCGTATTTTTGGGCCGAAGTCACCGATGTTGGGGAGGGTTCACATCGCGGCGATCAACAAATAGTAGTAAGTTCGTTCTTGTTGCGCCCTTCTTAGAAGGTCAAACTAAGGGCGAATAATATGGTGATGGTTCAGTTCCCCCCTAGGTAGCGAAATTTCGCATTCCTGTGAATTTCATTTCCTGGTGTTCACATGATTACTTTGGTGTGTTTTGGGTAGATCCTACCCAGCAGTTACGAAGATCGCTGAGGGGACCTGAAGCTGTACATTTTTCACGAACGATGAAAGTGGAAGTATTGAGGCATGTAGCGCAGTGTGCTGTGCAACCTCTCCGTGAAATGCACCACATACATACACAAGTACCATTGAGGACATTTACAAGAACATGAACCTATGAAAAATGGAATGCGTCCGTGTACTGTGGACGAACATGATTTGTGGCTGTGGTGTAGTTTCATTCTCAAGAAACAAGTTGGCTAAAAAAATGCTATGCCAATTGGGGGAGGGGGTGGGTGAGAGAATCCGTGCTCAAGCAAGATACAAAAGGCGGATAACAGAGTCACACAGAGCATTACCGGCTGTCTCTCCTTAACTGCCTGCTGAGAATTGGGGTCTCTTCGTGCTCCCAGCTACGTACGGACTGCCCACGTCGCGGATTCGCGTACACACCTCCGACCCTGGACGCTCTACTGGTGATTAAGACTGAGCAGAGTGACGTGTTAATGTGAAAAAAAGACAGCGGCGGTTGGCGGGGGGGGGGAGGGCGAAAACGGGTACTGATATACTTGAAGATATTTGAGATATAAGATCACCAAACCAATGCTACTCCGTGCTAGTAATTACAGTCAGGGTACAGCATCGTGATGTGTGAAATGGCGGTGTCGGTACACCCCCCCCCCTTGGAAAGGGATCCTGGTACGACCCACCCCTTTCGGGCTCAAATTGTTTGCCTGCCGAAAAGGACTACATACGTAACTATTCGCAGGCGCTGGCGACTGCGTTATGATTCCGTAACAAATTAACAGTGGAGCAGATCTGTTGGCCGGATGGGAATCGCGAGGCTCTGGGGATGAGTGCTGTTTTATAAGTGGGGCGTTTGAGAAACAGAAGGGGCATGTTGAAACAGTGTCTGCACTGTTGCGTTTTCCACCTACTCGCCATCCGAATCCTTCCCTGTTCGTGAAATATTTTGGATGGGCTACGGACGCGCTAATGCTAAATCGCAAGCGCTTCAGACGAGAATAACTTTTTCGAACACCATCTTTTGCACAAAAGAAACCATCAAAACGCGCAATACTTTCCTCTTTCCAACAAGCTCTACAGTTCTCCTAACTACTCGCTAGTTTAGGAGTTATTTTACATGGGTCACCCTTGGGCGACCTTCCGAGTTGCTCAAGTAATTTGGTTATCATCGATCGATTTGGTCCGAGTGTGCGTCGTGCATTATTCTTCTACTCTGAGGTGGTGGAAAGGTCCACCAAATTGTTTGGATATTTTGTGGTCTTTCTCACATCCGAGCCCTCTGCAGCTTTCCAGCAAACTTAGCGATGACACTTTTGTGCTGTTTGACCTGCATTTAACGACCTCTCCTCGGCCAAGTACGACGCCTGATGGGTGATGTTACGTAAATACACGAAGAGTAGCCGTGTAATTGCACACCGCAAGCAATTACCGTAACCCCAAAACTGTTTGCATTCGCCCATGGAGTGCAAATGAGATGCTATAGGTTGGTCACTACGTAGGCAAATAATGACCAACATAGTGTACCTTAAATATTAAATGATCGGTAACGCCTAAGTAATCGCTTCTAAGAAATCACTTCATGCTTCTTCCCTTTGTAAAAACGGCGAAGTTTTGCGGTTTTCACTCGGCAGCTACGCACTAATGAAGAGTATTGTTTTTAACAAGTTGTCTGATCAGCCGTTTCACTGACATCGTAGGGTATCCTACTTGTCTTTCAGCACCTGTATCGTTGCGCACTGTTCGTTCTTGGAGGATTATACATGATTTTCATTCCAATCCATTTTGTATATTGAACTGAAGAAGGCATTTGAATTTTCCTCCGCTACTATGAGGTATCAGCGGCTGGAACAGACCTACAGTCTAACGGCACCTTCCTCATCTTGCGAGGTTTCGATTTCCTCTGTGGTTCTCAGTTTGGATGCGATTTTCCCTTTTGTAATGCGGGGTCTGATTCACGGCCAAACGTTCTTTCCACGCGGCTATATCTCTGTCCCAGTGAAGAGAAAGATCACTACCGCAGACACCCATTCAGGTGCTGCTTTGCTTCTCGCTCGGAAAGGAAGCCACCAACCTTTCGTTTCGAGCGAAAGGCAGCGTCAGCGGCTAGGGATCAAGATCTCAATGTAGCGAACGCCCGCGTCCACCGCCGTCTAGTCTAGGAGTCATGAATAGGGATATTTGAGGAGACATCATGAAAATGCGTTGTGTACGACCGCACCGTACAACTGCCAAAGCTTAGAATTAAGCTGGCTTGATGTAAGGTGTAGGGCAGCTTTGAGGTGCCGTAGCACGCACCGCAATATCGGATGCCCAACCAGCTGTGCTAACCTCCTGCCATAATCCCCACTCCTGGACCCCCTTGCACGCTGGAGTTCGCTACTTCAAAGATAGCTAGTGTTCGCTGGCCACGTTGATGGAGCTAGTGGTCCCTGGTCATTGAATGGATGTGATTTCATGTTCAGGAAGTCGAACTACGCCTGGAGACCTACTTTACACAAATCGAAGACGGAACTCCAACTTCGAAAACTTAGCAGTAAAGGATAAATTGTCCCAAAAATTGCAGAGTGACGAGAAGCATTGGTCATTTTTTCGAATCTACATACTCCCAACAATCCTGCAGCATCTTCGCACAATCAATTAATCGTTTCATCAATGCTACAATTTTTATTTCTTCAATTCGTCAATTCTTCCGATAAGAGACGGGAAGAGCCGCACCAGTTACCAAAGTAGAATTAGTACGGGAATGTTACTACGAATGTTCCTTGAAAGCTACTTGATAAAAGACCCCCTTAATACACGTAATGACCAACCTATCGCACCACAGTTGCACTCCATGGGCGAATGCAAACAGATTTGGGGTTACGGTAATCGCCTGATGTGTGCAATTACACGGCTACCCTTCGTGTATTTACGTAACATCGGCTTTGCATGAAAGGCGCAACGATGCTGTACCTTGATTGCAGTTAATATCTCCGCAATTAGTCGCGGTGGTGTCAAGAGGCATGGGATAAGCCCACCCGTGCTGTTTCCACCACTGGTCGTTTTCTTCCTGAATGGATCGTTTGTCGATCATTATTTGTAGAAAAGGCAGCCTAGGAGCACTCGTGAAGGTGTGGTGGGGGGTCATTCCGACACTCCCCCCCCCCCCACCACACCTTCACGAGTGATTGCAATATCAAGTATCAATAGGTAGGTTGCACTCGGATGTCACCACAATCCTGAGCTGAAAGTGGGCGGCGCTTCCCAAATAATGATTACATGCAGTTAGCGCGATAAATCTTTGAAGACGAGTAGGATTAATACGCCTTGCGGGAAGGAATTCCGCGCTCCCTGAGCAAGGGCGCGTAGCATTTTTCAGCGAAGAGAAGGCACCCCTATAAGGCCCCATCAATCTGCAACACAGCTATTGGGAGGCCCATCGCGCTCGCCCGTTCGCAAATGGACGCCCGTACGTGATGCTCGTACTGCCGCAGGTTCTTGTCCTTTTCACTTCTTTTTTTCGCCATTTTCCCACTATTTAGCACCCCTGCCAACATTTTACACCGAGTACTAAATTATCAGTTATTGCCAACTGCCTTTAAATCAAATTTTCTGATAACTTTTATCAGCATGTTTATAAATATTTTCTGTAGGCAGCGTTCAGACTTGTAGCGCTACAGCTGTTTGATGTATTTTCGATAGCAATTGAAATTGATTGAACAGTTTTGAAATCGGGATCAACATGGCACCACTGCAAGACACAAACATCAATAGCAATCCTGAGTCTGGATAATTAAAGTCGACAACGATATATAAAATCAATCATCACAGTGTTCTGTATCAAAACTACATCAAAATTCAGTATTAAAGAAAAAAGGGAGCTCAGGATCAGATAAACATAAGAAACAAGGAGTAGGGATTGAGTTCAGAACGAAAAAACATAAAGGGAATCTGGCTGGTACAGTTGTAGCGCTGCGTCGCGCTACAGCTGTAGCGCTACAAGTCTGAACGCTGCCTTACTACATGTAATCATCACAAACTCGAGGTCCTAATAGTTATGCTAATTAAATCAAATAAAACGAGGATTCCTTTATTATTCAAAACGTAACCGAATTAATGGAAGTGTCTAAATTTGACCATGGATAAGATCTACCAAAACTGCCACCATCTTTTCTTCACTTCATGGACCGGCTCATCACTCAACTTCTCTCCACTTTTTTCTTTTTTGGTTTCTTCCTCTTCTTCAGCTTGATCCATTTCTTTCGCGGAGATTTCTCTTCATCAGAACCTCGGTTCTTCTCACTATATTGAAAGAATTTCGTAATTTTTTTTTGCAAAAACATGCTGCTTCTTGGCGGTCCCTTTCCAAATTAAGGGATCAGCAGGGCACAGTTCGGCACCCGGGTTAGGGAGCAATTTTTGCAGCTTTGCTAGCTAATCAGAGAGCTATTTCATAACTTAATGGTTGATGGTATGATGGTAGCTCGACGAGCCTACTCTAGCTTAACAGGATTTCACAGGCTTCACCAGAGTGAAACCTGAAAAGCGTGAAATAGTGCAGCAGTGAAAAAGGCAAAATGCCCTCCCTTCCTCTGCCCGTCGCCGGACAGCGGCGCGATGAGGCGCTTCTCATAGGTCAAGCTCGTCATCCGGACACGTTGATTCAAGGGCGGTCGTCAACGGGCCGCAGCGCGTGCCAGGAACTATTTGCTTTTTCCAGGCTAATTTAGTCATTTTTTCCAACTTTTCACTGTTTTGGCTACTTTTTCCCAGATTAGCAGCTCCTTATCTTCACAAGGTGGAAAAAATGACTAAATTAGCCTGGAAAAGCAAATAGTTCCTGGCACGCGCTGCGGCCCGTTGACGACCGCCCTAATCAACTGCCCGGATGACGAGGTTACAGTGCGCGCTTATAGTGCGGGCGGAAACAATCAAAGCACTCTCTCCTTCCATGAATTTTTGAGGGAGGGCGTCGTCTGACCCCGTCTCCACTCATGCATTCAACATGATATTTGGTTTGGACTGCGGTGTCACGGGACGCTCCCGAGCGCAAGAGAGTCGGTTTCAATTTCTACCCCAATCGGAATTCATGTCCCCTGTTTCCGTGACAGGTCCTTATGCATCACCCTGCGTCGATCCCACTTCGGTGCTGTTAGCATCAAAACTAACTCGAATGCTGGACTGTCCTCACGGCCAACAAGTGGTCTATTTTCAGGAGGGGTTTTGTAAATCCTAAAAGTAAGTGAAACGATAAATCGAGAAGACATATAGGGTGGATACGCTTAGCCGGAAAGCATAGCATGCCCTCAGCAGGCTTAAAATGGCGGCTTTCCCAACCAACGACACGTTATAACGCCAAACCGTGTGCAACATGGCGACCTGGACGAACACCGCAAAAGCCCGCCCAATAAGGCGCGGGTAGTCGCATAATCGCTGGTGCGTACTCTTGTTGCTGGTACTTTTATCGATAGATCATTGCTGAAGTACAGTTGATACGAAATGTTGATAAATGGTTATATGTGTAGGGGAATTGGTGTAGTAGGGTAAGTGAATGGAAGATGAAGGAGGACAATGGAAATGAAGACGAATGGCAAAGGAAGCAGAAGATGCAAGGATAAATAAGCCTATATCAGTGTGTGGAAAACAATGAAGAGATTCCCCCTCAGTGTTCGTCACAGGCTATCGAGGGGCGATCAGGACAGAAGCTCACGCAGAAGAGGCCGTACACAAATCGACTACTGGAGGCAGCGTTGATTTCTATCCGAAATTGCTCTCCATACACTAGAGTCTAGCATTCCTCGCAGGGAACTCTTCGTTGAGGTGATTCCACGAATACACTGTGATCGCCGCTGTCTGCGTTCTGCTATGCATGCATCTAACAGTGCACGCTTCAGCGAAGCAAGACTGATTGAAACGTGTCTGTTTCGCGTGTATGGGATATGGGAAAGAGTCATTGTAAGGAATTTCGGTATCAATCCTTGCGCTTTACATTGCAGAAGAAAAGCAATTGATTCATCGTAAACAGCGGCAGCCTGGTGATATGCAATATACTTGACAAGGATAGAAAACGTATTCCGGCAAATTTGATGTCGTCGTTGCTGGATTTTCAGATAATGAAGAATTGAGCTATCCCTGAGCCTCATGTTATGACGTCTTTTTCTTGAACAATGGTTAATGAGAACTCAATATATACTTTTTATTGGTGAGCTTTCGCTGCGTAGCAGCTTCTTCAGACCTACAATAAAACGAGCATACAGTACTACAAAAAACCTTACAACAATCAAGTTGTCCATAGTACTAACCAGACTGTATTCCCTTCTTAACAATAGAGTTGCTTAGGTCTGCAATACAATTTGCTAAAGGCCTACAAGTGTCAACCATTTGCTAAAGGCCTACAAGTGTCAACCACACTACTATAAGTCAACGACCTACCCTAGCGGGCACATCCAACACAACTGTTTGCAATCAAATTTGCCGGAATACGTTTTCTATCCTTGTCAAGTATATTGCATATCACCAGGCTGCCGCTGTTTACGATGAATCAATTGCTTTTCTTACTGCAATGTAAAGCGCAAGGATTGATACCGAAATTCCTTACAATGACTCTTCTCCCATATCCCATACACGCGAAACAGAACACGTTTCAATCAGTCTTGCTTCGCTGAGGCGTGCACTGTTAGATGCATGCATTGCAGAACGCAGACAGCGGCGATCACAGTGTATTCGTGGAATTACTGGAGGCAGCGTTCGAAAAGAAGGCGCGAGGGCTTGCAAATAACGAAGAAGGCAACCGTTCAAGATGACAGCGTCACAGGGTAGTTCTGTTCCTATCAAAGCGTCCGCGGAACACGGGTTCTTGGCGGAGGTCTACCGGGGACGCGCCTCTGGCGCATATGTGCCAGGTACACCGTGGCGCACTTGGTGGCGACTGTTCAATAACTTCCTCGTATTGAGGAAGGTTACCGATGAGATGGAACAAAGGTTAATCTTTTTGCAGGAAATTGGTGGTAGCAACTACGAACTGCTGGAGTCGTTACTACAAGGAAAGGACATTAAAGGAGTCAAGCGACACTATGGCCGGCCATTTCCAGCCGAAGAAGCTGATATTGGCCGAACGCTATGGTTTGATGTCGCGATCACAGCGCCCTGGACAAACCTTGCAGGACTACTACGCTGAGCTGCAGAAAGCTGCAGCAGCATGTGAGTTCGAAAAAATAAAGGATCACCGCGATGCGATGGTCACCATGGTATTCATAGGAGGGTTAGCTTCTGTGGAAACTAGGAAACGATTGTTATAGAGAGAATCCAACATCTAAGGAAGCCTTAGAAGCGGCCGAAGCGTTTGAGAGGGTAGGAAGAAACGCCCCCCACCTGAAAGAGGGTGTTCAAGAAGTGGGTATCTCCGTGGTTCGCGCAAAAAGGGGAAGTCATTAGCGAAGCCGAAACAGACTTACCGCTCTTGCAAGCTCGGTCAAGGCAAAATGAAAGCCGGGTTAAACGGCAGCCGCAGAATGATAGAGTTGTAAACAACCGCTCGACCGCAATAGCACAATGCACATGTTGTGGAGGTCGAGGACATGCCTTCTATCAGTGTTTCAAGAGGCAAACAGCATTTTGTTCCAACTGTTCTCGACCTGGACACATGGCCAAAGCTTGTAGATCGAAAGCGTCGGGCGTGAGAAAAGTCTCCCGCCGGGTTAACTGGTGTGCGGAGCCCAGCACCTCCGATCTTGACGAATGTGACAGTAGTGAGAACAATATAGATAGATTGACTCATAGGGAGCGTCAAGGTCGTAGAGAAGAGCTAGTAAAGTCAAGGCATCAGGCCAGGAGATCCGAAAGGCCTCGGAGTGGCAGGTCGGACGATCCGCGGAGATGCGACGATCGGCAGACCGTAAGCCGTGCCGAAGGTGAGAGTGGAACCAGCCACCATGTTGAAGATAAATTTCATGGCACAGACGTCGCGTACGAATTGGATACCGGAGCCTCGGTATCAATCTTAGATGTGGCTTCGTGGAGAAGGATAGGTAAACCTCCGCTCACAGAAGCTACGATTGAGGCAACAGCTTATAACAACAGCCCAATTAAGTTCTGCGGTAAGTGCACGGTTTGGGTCCAGTTTAATGGCAGAAAAGCCGAGATGGACTTACGTACTAGAGGGGACTACTCGCAGTTTGTGCGGTAAAGATATGATCCGAGCTTTGAGGATCGACTGTGGGTCCCATAATCAGAGTATACAAGAGAAATCTCTGCCAGAGCCGGAGCAGAAGCTTGCTAATGATCATAGAAGATAATAAGGTTGTATTTAAGCCCGGTCTTGGAAGATGTACAACCACCCAAGCTACGCTCAAGTTTAAAATGGAGCCAGTGCCGAAGTTTTTTGAGCACGACCGGTTCCTTTAGCATTACGGCCTAAAGTAGAAGAGAAGCTCCAGGAGCTAGTGAACAATGGCACCTTAACACAAGTTGACCATTCGGAGTGGGCTACTCCATTAGTGGTCGTTCCAAAACCTGGAGGTAAAGTTAGAATATGCGGAGACTATAAGATAACGATAAATCCGCAATTAGACATTAACCAGTATCCACTGCCCAAGCCAGATGATCTGTTCCACATGTTAAATGGTGGACAAAAGTTTTCGTGATTGAACCTTTCCGAAGCATACATGCAGATCAAATTGACAAGGAGTCTAGGAAATATACTACAGTGAATACACAAAAAGGATTATTTGAGTACCAGTCGGATCGCACGGCTCACGCCGTGCTCTCCTCCTTCTCTTGAGCTCGGCTTCGCCGAGCTGGCCTGGCTTCGCCAGGCGGCTCCATAATTTTAACGGAATTTTTTCGGTAGTGGGCTGCTCATAAGGCGCTGTAGTGATCGAATCGTAACAGACAGAGCAAGGCTTAGGATCCCGCACAACTCAGCACGCGCTTCTATTTACAGCGGCGGTGTAGTCCGCGCCATGACGCTCATAGAATACATAAATCTGTAGATAGATAGAATGTGTAATCGGCCATTACAGCACAATATGAA
>MU917113.1:2844-13460 GCA_036418165.1 Cooperia oncophora | reverse complement strand
CTTCTACATTCACATTGTTTATCTGCTATGGATCTGTCCATGTGAGTATAGGGCTCCAGAACGGGGACAAGTTGACTGCATGATTGTGGACATAAATAAATGACTTTCAGTGGCATTGAAGCGCCTACGAACCGCTGGAAGATGTCTGTGTGCAATTGCGTTAGCGCTATGATAGACAGCAATTCCTGAAGAGGGTGAGAGCTCCGTGGTGGGGTGAATTAGTTCTCATCCCTAGAAAACTGGAATTCTCTGAGAGTATCACCCACCCAGAGTCACCTTCTCTGGGTTCTAGGATATCTGTCAGGGCAAACTCTTCCTGACCACCCCCTTTTCTTCCTCTTTCCTTTTTTTTGCTTCATCCCTTCTCCCTTACTCTTCCTTACTACCTCTTCAAGTGCTCGGCAAGAAGGCGCTATGAGAAACTGCCTCTGGACACTCACAGCGAGAAAATCCAGTTGACAGAAGCCCTGTACCGGTCCTCGGCTAGACCTGAGCTAATGGTAAGCTTGGGGCTTAAGCTTAAGCCCAGCGTTATTGGAACTTGACGCTTATTATCACAGTATTAGAGTCCGTCTGGAGTAAGTTGTAAATAGATTAGGTCTTTTCCATAGCAGACCGGGCTTCTTGTCTAATAACTCATTTACCCGTAGATAGTCACTGAGAAGGCGAAGAACTTGAGGCAAGGTGGTGAGTGCCATCACCAACCACGACGAGTAGGGAGGTATCCATCGCATCTAACCAAGCCCTTCACCCTGTCGATCCCTGCCCGACTTGCCTGATAGGACGAGGGTGCTG
The DNA here is from genome assembly GCA_036418165.1 of Cooperia oncophora. Classification (NCBI taxonomy): domain Eukaryota; kingdom Metazoa; phylum Nematoda; class Chromadorea; order Rhabditida; family Trichostrongylidae; genus Cooperia; species Cooperia oncophora. The sequence continues at coordinate 12,665 of MU917113.1, read as the reverse complement.
ACTTTTCTATCGGCTAGTCTCCGCAGGTCATTGTGTAGACTTAACCACATCCGAAAAGTCACTACGATTCCGAATGGAAGAAAAGCGCGTGGCGCATTCCAGAAGAGATTTGAGCAGATTAGGTTGCTTTATTTCTTGCCCTTACTGGGAGAAACTTGTGCGTTGTTACAAAAGACGTTCTTCATAGTCCGACCATGCTCATGATATTTCAAAAATTTCACGCGACTTCACTATAAATTAGTTTTTCTAATTTGGCTTCTTAAAATAAAACCTGGCCGTGCCCTTAAAGTTCATTACTGCGAAAAAGCGACCTTTTATTAGTTGTTCGTTCAGCGAATTTGTTCACGGAAATAGCTGCAATGTGAACTTGCACAAAGAGCTACCAGAGTGCTACGAATGAATCCTCGAACTATCTTTCCTCGGAATGATAAGGGCCAACGGCCCGAAAAGTCCTTCAAGGCATAAGGCTCGATGATTCGTTTACCGGTCTAAAAACATGGCCGCTGGCAAGAGAGTAATGGAAAAAGGATGGTGAAGGAAAACGCGAGCCAAACTTTCCGCCTAAAAACTAGAGTGATGTTTCATCTTTCAGTATAGTTCAGTTATTCTTTCATAGCAGATGTGAAGCGCTGATGACACTGTGGGGGCACCTTGAGGACTCCTTCTACGAAAATGGGAATAAGGCCATCCAGACAGATGTACCGTGCTTGAAAGCTCTTCACTCCCACCCTTTCATTCAGATCAGTAGAATTTTTTAGCTCCACTACGGCTGGCATCTACTCTTGGACGGGTGCACAGAAGTCCTTCAACCACCCCCCCCCCCACCCACATTCTCTCTCTCTTCACCCAGACACTGAAGCAGCATTATTTCCCTTAACATGCGGGTATATTACTAACTGATTAGCAGTCCAATCGTATGGAGGCATATTTCCATTAATTATAGGAATCCAACCCTACACAGGAAACGGTATTCAGGCTTTCGATGGACTAACCAGCAAAGTTTCGCATTAAAGAAATTATAAGGTAAGGCGTAAGGCGCAAAGTTACCCAAGTGATTAGCCGCGAGGGCAAGTGGCTGTGCTCTGGGGTGGTGTGTGACTGTCTCGCTCGCTTGTGAGCTCTCTAGCTTCTCTTGCATGGCCTCTCTTCCGAAATTCCAACGATTCGTAGTTTCTAGCTCGGAAAGAGAAGAACCTTATTCAGAGCATCTTCCCCGGTATTCTCTGCTCTGTTCCTCACAGGTATTTCAGCTCACAAATACAATTTTGTTTCGCGAACTCGCTAGCTATAACATTTCCGGCGGCCGGTCTTATAAGCTGGTAGGAGTGCCTTGAATGTTCATACCAAGTTTTCAAAAGTATTTTGGCCCTGAAACATCAGTTATGAGCTGTAGCTGACTTGTTTTGGATTGGAATTGCAATTTAAGGTCAGAGAAGGGCACTAGTACCAAATGCTCTACATAGTTCAAAATGCCCAAGTATTCCAAAATAAAAATTTGGCACGAAATTAGGTATGGTAAAGCTGCGAAAGAAAGTCATTTTGGCATTATTACCGATATGAGGTAATAAAGATTGTTTACGTTTCCGTCAGCTTTCTTCCGAATGGGAGATTATGGGTCATTGAGGTTTTCATAATTGGTAAAGTTCAGATTAATTAACCTCAAGACGACACTCTAAGTCAGCTGACAGGAATTAACATTTCGCTCTCAAAACTCTACAATTGCAATAGATGTCTACTATTCATAGATCTTAGGCCATTACCCTACGCAAAAATGCAGCTGCATAGACAGGAAACTTCGTGTGTGCAAGAGAAATGCAGGCATAATTTACTTATAAGACACATCTACGCTCAATGACATGACGTGTGTATTGAGACTAAACAGCCCGATTCGCGCGACCGTGGAAAGGCTTATTCCTTGCTACACCGCCCAAAATGCAACTTGCGCGCGGCGAAATGCAACTTGCGCGCGGTGAATTTTGGGCGGTGTAGCAAGGAATAAGCCTTTCCCACGGTCCCGTACTAGGACCCCCGTGCAGTTTCGGGCGGGGAAACCACGACACATCGACAGCTGGGGGCTGTTAGTCTCATACACCCTCATGGTGTGCTGAGCGTACATGTGTCTTAAGGCGGGTAATACTGGAGACTCAGTTACGCTTTGTGAGGCATCATAGTACTTATCTGGCTTGTACAGGCACCCAAATGAAGATCTGCGGAATCCTCAAACCAGACTGGCAATGTTACGAGTTTGCTAGCTTCACAAGAATTTGCCCGAAAGAGAGACCAGCCTAGTTAAATGCTCCGCTCGCAGGCAGGGGGGGTCGTACTTGCCGGTGCAAGTTCGAGTATCGTGCGTAATTAGCTCGGGTGATAGTAATATCTACAGCTGAGATGAAATTTCTAACTAGAGCTGCGTGAGCTTCAGCGTTCAGTCCTGTGTGGCAGCGTTTTCTGGAAAAATTTCGATTAATGTTCTTTAAAAGCTTAGCGGGAGTTGAGAGAATACAAGACAGATAAGTAAGAGCGGATGGAAAAGAGAATTTCGTGTTGTAAGTGGAAGCTCGGGCGTTGAATATCCGTCACTTGTCACCACGATTTCATCTATCCCAATGGGTCTGCATGCACCCAATATTGTATGACCATTCGTGCGCGAAACGAAGCTAGAATTGCGGTTGAAGCTCCTCATTCGAGCAAAGTGGCACGCATGTGAACGCAGTGATTAGCTCTTGTCTGTACACGTTGGCAGCTTCTGTCCCTCTCGCACACCGCGCAAGTTCTCTTCCTCGTATCGCATACTCGCCTACATTGCTCTATACAAAGGGCTGCGCGCTTTTAGGCGACGGGGTGGGGCATTTCGGCCATTATTGCCACGTCCCATCAACGCTCGTCGACCCATCTAGATTAGCCCTTTCGCTGAGTTGACAAGTTTCACCATTGTGGCTGGATGAGTTGCTCCAGCTTCACAGGCGTTCACAGGTTGCATCAGGTAGAGTATGCAAACCGGAACTAGGGAAGCAATGAAGGTGCAAAATGCCCCTCCCCTATCGCCGAACTGCGTCAAGTAGGCTCTACGGGTTTTTGTGAAATGTGTCTTTAAGTCCCTTGCTTATCTGAGGCGAGCAAAATGTCTAGTGCCACGGGTCGGAGATACCCCCGTAATTCGAGACGAGTTACCTCGAGGAAATGGAACTCAGGAGTGAGCGACCCGAAAACTTTGATCACATCGGTGGTACTTCCTGATCGGACATGGAACGACAACATTTGTCGCATGCTGCTGAATGTTCTCCCGTGGAACATAGAACTCCTGGGTTACGCATCGAAAGCACTGCGAGCCAATATGTTCGGTAGACCATCCTTACTTTGCAAGTTCTAGGCACCTTACCACTTCCGGGGCTAAAAACCTGCCAAACGTGCGGACAATGGCTTCTTCCCGAGGCTGATGTTTCGACTTTGGCAAAAAGTGATCTCCGAATTTCCGAGAAATCTGGTCTCTTACGAAACTCGTTATCAAAGAACTGCAAGGCATACCGGGTACGCCTACTGATCTTCGATAATTTGGCAAAGGTCGCATCAATTGCAACTGAGGGGTCGCGCCGAAAACCCAAGAATAGCTTGTCGACCGAGTAGGGTCTGCAGGCATCACGTGAAACAATTGAAAGGAATTGTAGCGTCACAAAAAGACCGCAGAGTCCAAGGCCTGGATGCCACACGTGTCAAATTTGTGCTACCTTGCAGAAAAGTCGGGCAAGCGATCATATTCTGGCCAGCATGTCACATATGTGAACTTCTATGGGGTCCATATGACAACAAGGAGGTGGAATAATAAACAGTGCGAAAACTGTTCATACGGACACATTGCTGCAGCTTGTGAGAAGCCCCACCCATCATGGGATGCCCCACTGCCACTTGGCCGAAATATACAGGGGGGGGGGCCAAAAAAAAGTCATTTTGCCTCCATGACTTTCAAGGCGCTATAAGTTACACTTTATTAAATTTTTATCGGACATTTTTACTACCATATTAAAGAGCACATTAAATACTATAAGATACTCCGCCACAGCCTTCTGGAGGAGCGCCATCGAGAGATTCGGCCGCGCGAAAGTGAGTGGGTACCGGAGTTGAGCGAGATCGTTGATTTCTCCGCCACTGTAGATCCACCCCTGTTTGAGCTCCGCCCGAACTAGGTATATGAGTGGGTACAGGTCAGGGGACATATTTCAATATTACATCTTCATCAGGTACGAAACGCCCTTCCATTCGAAGTAGGCGGGAGTTTTTCCAAAACCCTTCGATTCCATGTGGTGGCACCCAAACCTGTAGCAGCACAAGGTCTCCAAGAAGGTACGGGCGACCACATGTAGGGAGGATATCTTCTCGAGTTACTTGATGTAACCGCCAGCGCTCACCTTCAGTCGGGGTCTACAAAGAAAATATCGGTCTTCCCATTCCAGGTACGGCCGGTCCACACCATCAACCCGCGCCTTGGTGAATGGGGTGAAGATGATGTCCTGGACCGTAGCGACGTTGCCGGAGCTGCTCGATGTTGAGGTCTTGCAGATCAAGAGTACTGGTCTCCAGGTAGCTATCCATGGGTGATTCCATTCAAGAAGTTCCGCAGCTGTTTGGAGGCCACGTGAATTCCAAAGGCGTTCTCCACTCAGGCCGCGGAAATCGGAGAGACTTCTTGTTTTGGTGTACATGAAGGTGAATGGCGGCAGCCGGCTCCTGCTTATAGAGGAAGATCTTGGGTATCTTCCGCCCTGGTACTCATATCCACTTCCTCTGTCTGGGCTGCGAAAACTTCGCTCATATGTGACTCGGGCCAGAATGACTTTTTTTTTTTGCCCCTCCCCCCTGTTTGTTAATAAAGGTCCACTGCATGGCAAATATGAAAGCATCTCATATGTGACTTGTCTAAGAAGTTATGGCTTCTTCTTGAATTGCTTTGATAACCAGTTGCATAGAAGGTTCACCGCTGTTCGTCCTGGAGGTGGGCACTCTGCACTTCCGCTATTTCATGTTAAACAACATTTCTTACTTTGGTGAGACTTGAAAACAGAATTCTTTTAAACGGCAAAACTGCAAAGGTGGGCCACTTTATTTACAGGAATTTTCAGTTCTATACTATGTAGCCTGTACAATATTAGACGTCCATTTGGTGCCCCACCAAGCCAAACTGCTCGGCTTTCTTAATTCTTGCTAAATTGATAAACCAAGGTACTTTCTTGAGGCTCTCAACATCGAGTCTGTTTTAACACGGTTTGACGACATTCCCTGAGGCCATACGAGGCTCATAAAGTGAGTGGCTAGCGTGTGAGGACAGTGTGAACCACCGATGGTCTTATATTCTTCTCTTCATCACTTTTCGGGGTTATTTGCCGGCATAACGCTCAATCGATATTTTTCTTGCTTTCGAATCAACCTGTGGCAAGTGGATGTTCAACAGGGGATTGTCGGAAAAACCTCCATGGGATATTTTGTATCAAATATCGGAATTTTTCAACTAGCTACTGCTGCGGCAGAAACCTCCAAAACAATTCTTTTTGGACGGAACCTTGGGGCTGGGGGAATGCGCGAGGCTTTGATCGATGAACGGTGAGATCTATTGTGTCGTTGGCGGTGCCATATAGGCGGCCATTTCTATTTGTCGTTGGCTTGCCATTATAGCGCGCAGTAATGGGGCGTCATTTCGGTCGTAGCAATCTTTTTTTGGCACCCTAGTGCGAATAGAAACCTGCTAACTAGGCAAGTTTATGGCTGACATCTTTGTCATGAGCCTGAAAATTACTTTGGCATGTGGCAGTATTGTTCGTGCGGATGTTGTCCGTTTCGAAGGAGAGGGGCATGGGTTGGCGCGGCGGTAGCCCGTTTTCCACCAAGTATCGTCGCTTGCTCGCTTTAACAGCTTGCTGATGGAGAAATGGGTGGCGTTGCGCCAAACTCGCCCTCTCCTAGAACACTTAACAATCCGCAGCTGAAGTTGGCCGCTTTCGTTTTGAACGAATGTGTTATTGGGTTACTGTGTTATGAACGAATGTGTTACTCGTCTTCACGTGTTCACACTACCACAGAGGGCAAAAATTTCGCCAAATCTACCTTAGAACAAAAATTTTGGTCAAAATTTGACGCGCATTCCTCAAGAGTGGACTAGTAAAGGGTAGCTACTACGAGAGATCCTAGTTAGAAAACATGTGTAGCTCACGATCTCTCGATACGATTGACTACTTACTTAGTTCTTGCAAGTTTTACGGACCAAACTGCTTGACACTCGCCGCAGAGAGTGGCCGATGCTTGGCCAACGCTATAAACTACGAATTTGCATCCGATCAAAGTTCTGAAAGCGCAACGGCACGTGCTATACGATTTATCACATCGCTTATCGTACAATTCAAGCGACTAATGACCATGAAAAACGGCAGCTGACTTGGAAAAGTCGCCGACCAAAAATCCACTGATTGTTACAGTTGAACCACAGGCTGATCGGTAGTCCGAAGAGTGTAGGTCTGATCACTGAGTTGCGACATTTCAACGGTGGAGATTATCGGCCAGCGGGACTATGCGTACAGTCGCTCAGTCCTGACTTTCATGGGGCTATCTGAGCCAAGGGACGTCGCACTTTGGGGATCCCTAGCAAGAAGGTAGTATTTGATCGCCCAATGGTCGTGTTTGGCGAGAATTTCCCACTATGGCAGGACGTGCCTTGATCTGAGAAGACCCAAGCATCATAATGAGGCAGAGGTGGGTGTAGTGGTAAGAGGAATGGTAACCACGAGTGGGGTCCTGGAGTCTAATACGCCTAGGCCGCCCAAACCTTCTCCCCTCCAGGGACGGTAAATAGGAACCGGATTTGACTGGGAGGATAGTAACTTTGACTTGTACATCGGCTGGTCCGCAAAAGTCATTGTGTGAGCCAAACCACATTCAAACGCCTACGGGCTCCTGAATGGGAGTGAAATGCATGTCGGATCCCCAGAAAGGGATTGGTCAGCGGCGAAACTATTTTTCGTCCGCCCTTCCCTTCCGAAAATCACAGTCAAAGGTGCTTGTGGTGTCTCTGCTTCTCCTTCTCTCTTCTTGAAAAAAGTACCACGCTGATCGTGTGGGTGGAGTCAGACCCGACATTGTGCTCTGTCTCTTTATCGCTATGAAAAGGAAGGGGCACAATGGTAAGGCTGATTGCACCTGTACGACCAGCGTGGACTGCACTTCCAAAGGCGCTCTGAAGGCATGAACAGCGGAAACTTTACCTTTTAGGCGTGATCATCAGATAGGCAGCGGTTGTAAGTGTGGTGTGAAGTATCTTATAGAAGTACTGAACAGTCACCAAAGGGCTTGGGACGATTGTGCGGGGGAGCAGGACCAAACAAGCCCAGTTCGCGGCTGAAGATATTTATGGAACATGGGGAAATTTCGCGCTCTGAGGTCTCGAGGATCCTAAATGGTGCCAATTATAAGCCCGAAACGGCTGACAGATCAGGTCAGGATCGGCGCTCGAGCAACAGGAACTATGGTAATTGTTTATATCACAACTGCAATATTTTAGTGACTCTAAACAGGTCCTGCAGTTTCAGGGTTTTTTAGCCCTAACTTGACCTTCAGCTCGTCCTTGCTATCTTCTGCTCTTTAGCTCTACTAGGTTGCTCGCTATAAAATTGAAAAGCCTCAGTTCTAGTGATTTGGTTCGTTTGTGGTTAGTTCAGCAGTAGTATAGCAGTTGCAGCTTAGCCAATTTGTAGTGGAAATAATGTCGTTGGCATTAGACGGGGCATTTAAAGGACTCATTGTGAAGACTGTACCAATTGTAACTGCAGATAAGCACCTATTCAAGGTCTTACTCCTCCATCGAGGGATAGGAGGACCTTTTGCTCGTGGGATACTTAAGTAAAGTTGTTTACGTCGTTTAGAGTAACATGGAGGGTAGAGATGTGATATCCCTTAGATGTTCCTCTACAGAAAGGAGCAACCCTCCCACCACTGCTTCCACTGTCGTGGGAAGGTGCAGCCGCTGCCTATTTCAACAAGGTTTGTAAGCACGTCCCATCGCTGGGGGAAAATTTTAGCGAAATACGACTTAACCCCTCTCCCCCTGCCCCTCCTTCCCTAGTACCCCATGGGTATCTCGCAGGGTTGTGGACAGCCCGCGTGAAACAGGGGAAACTAAACCACCACAAAAGAATTCCTCAGGTCAAATACGATCTTCTTAGCTCCAGCGGATAAATGCGACTCCCCTGGGGATTCCTTAACGTACGACGTTTTCTGAATGCAAGAAAACAGTCATAATTCGGTCAGCCCTACAAACCTGGTTGATCGTCAAGCCCAAGGGAACCATAACACGTCATATGAGGGGTTTTGGGACTAAGAAGATTATCCGAATTGAATGTCCAAGGTTCCCATACACCGCGGCACGTCACAAGTTTTTCCAGTGAGCGAGCTATTTCACTAGTTGTTCCGTTCTGTGGTCTCGCCTGCTTGAGAATGGCCTACACGTGCCACATTGACGCAAAAGACGAAAGAACTCGAACTTCCGAAATGTTCTTTGGAGGGGGTTGGCTCATGACAGGAACTAGGAGAACTCGATCCTTAGTGCAAAAAACGTTTAAGTGTTTTTGAATTGCAGTGAAAAGTAAATCTTGAATACGCGTTTTTGAGAGCCTTTCAAATACTCTATTGGTGCTATTTCTGGCCTCTTTTCAAGGATGACTAGAGATCAGAAAAGAACAGGTTAGTAGAAACTCGTAAAGACTTGAATACTCTTTGATGCGGTTCGGTTTGGTGGGGGCACCGAATTGGTACGCAACTGAGGTTGTAGAGACCATCTTGTGAAGGCCTGTAAATTCCTGTGAACACTGGAAGGATAGCGCAACTTCACGGAGGTTTACAGGTCTGAAGTGAGACCTGTTAGTATAGTAATTATGAACTAACAAAAGGAACTATCAAAAGTGTAAAATGCCCCCTTCGAGCCGACAGGGCCCTCTCTTCTTCTTCGAGGGAGAAACGTTGCAGAGGATGGAGAGTTTAGCGCTCAACGAATCTCGTTTTAGCGTGTGCACGTCTTCTTTTCCTAGGTTTCTTGTTCAACTGCTGTTCAGCTACAGCCTTCTTTGATCGTGTGGGCGGAGAGAGTTAAAAAATGATGTGTGTTCGCATTTGGTCTTCTTCCTTGACATTTCGAGAGAAAGGGCGCACTATTGGAGGATGCGGTGGTTGCTGACCCCGCCCATGTGATCAACATGGACTAAGCTGATGGTGGCTGGAATCCACCTGGCCTCACTTGAGTAGGGATCAATACACGCTATTAAACTGACGGCGGCATCACTTTGGGGTTGAAGGGGTCCGATATTTTGTGTAGATTATCGTGATTTATTGGCAGTTTTAATAATTTTTGAAACGATTAGCAATAGGTTTTCAATGAAATTCCTCAGGGGGTCAAAGTGAGAGAGGGAGGAAAAAAGCCATCCATTCAACCCTGTAGGAAGAACCAGTCCCGCGAACTTCCGTATCCGGGAAACAGAGGGTCGTAATTGCGGGCATAGCGGTGTTCTGGATACGGCCTTGAAAAAATTGGCAGTCTACCTGACAGAAAGATCCGCTGTTTATTACTGGAACCTAGTGACACTCAACCACTGAAAGTGAAGGCTGATGAGACTGAGTAACGCCAAAAAAGAGCGAAATTACTTGAAGAAACTGCCACGCGAGCCATTTAGTCCTCAGTTACGACCCGGCTAAACGCCGGTTACAGTGTGTAGGTAGGCTTGCCGCCATTTTGTTAACACCATAGGGAAAAGAGCTCCCATAGATCCAAGAGGCATTCGTTGATGGAGTCT
>MU917109.1:0-10453 GCA_036418165.1 Cooperia oncophora | reverse complement strand
CCCCTCTCCCTTAGCTGAACTGCGTCCAACTGTCAAATATGCCATGACAGACCGTATCCCAATGAACCAGTTAGGGTATCCGTCTGTGAAATAACCCCTTTCTGCGGAATGACTTCTTGAATTTCTTGCTAGGGTCCTGACGCGAATAGAAACAGTGTAGAGAGATAAAGGATGATGGCTGGCAGAACATAGAATAGTGCGTAAGATAAGGCGTAAGAACAGGGCGAAGCTGGGATGTGTACTGAAAGGGAGGGGTCCGAGAGTCCAAGAGGGTGAGTCACTCGCTATGTGAGATTACTTTAGAACGTGCGGGTCCAAAGAGGTCATAGAAAGGACGCCATGGACACAAGAGGGTGCAGACGGAAGTGAAGGAAAATTGAAGCAGCTGCAAGGGCCGAGTTCAAACAGTTCGTCGACCGAGTACATGCAGATATTCTCGGAAATTCCTTTCAGAGTCACTTCATTACCAGTCAAAGACAAATTTAACGAGCACACCGATTTTTTATTGGGACATTTGGAGTTCATTAGTCCGGGAATCGATGTATAATGGACTCCATTCCCTATTACAAGGCTCCCACACTCGTATTATCACAAGAAGTCCAGAGAGAACTCTGCTAAATGCTACATGTGGAAACTCAATTGAATTTTTACCTACAGCAGTGATATTATTTGTTAAATGGCACGAGTAGGGGTTCAAAAAGCGTCTAGACCTTCACAAGCGTAACAAATCGTGCTGTGACTAGGATCAAGCACAGGGCGTGTCACGACGTGCCAAAGAAGAGATTAAGCCACGCTAAGCGCATTACTAGGCATTCATTAAGGTAATTACAAGTTCGGCCATTTACTAAAAGAAGACGATCCGTACAGGTTCTATTTATGAACCCAGGCTCCAAGAGGAACAAATGAAAAACAGCTTCGATGTAGCCTTTAAACGATCCAGAAACTTCCGTCAAAGCAAGAAAATATCTGGCCAGTATAGCTGGAATGCTGACGCCCATTGGTGGCAAATTTGGGGCAAAACTCAATTTATCGACTGGAAATCGAGAAAATTTCTCTGCCATTTGTCATGCTGTGGAAGAGCCTCGTAAAGGAAACATGATAAGACGCCGTCAGTCAACGGAGCTGCTTGGAGGCAGTAGCGATGGCGATTTGCCTAATCGCCAAGGTAGGCTCCGATCGCCAAGGTAGAGGTAATACTAGTCTTCAAAACTAATGAGTAATTATAGCTCAGGAAAACTCGTGGACATAAAGTGATGGCAAACACAGGGTTTTCGTTTCCTAGAACAGTTGTGGCGTTCATGGCGTTCTACTACTGAAGGAATGGGAGATGAGAATGGATTCGGCTCGAATTCGATCCCATGAGCGATGGAAGAGCAATGCGAGGACTTTGTCAGTCATAGGTGCAGCTACATCGCATTCAGGTTCCCATAAGTTGTTAAGTTTTAAGAGGCATGAAGTGGTGCAGTCACAAGTGGCGCGGCCAAGCAAACTCATGGCCGGCAGCCCGATGTCGGATCAATCTCCGCTCATGCCAACCAATCCCTTCGCCTCCACACACTCGGTGGAACGGTATTTACATGGTCTGGAAGGATACAAGCACCGACTGCACGTCGGCTAACCCGACAAGTCATTGTGTCTTTTCAACATGCCGATCACTCTAAATCAGGGCACGTCGTGCGTTGGCGACTCTCAGCTGGAGGGGGGGGGTCGTATTTGCATTTGAGAAGGCGTCCATACTTAATCACTCTCTTCGGTTTTTCCGTTTCAAGTGCTCTATGTGCACTGTATTCCTCCTCTCGCCATTGGTAAAAGTTTTCTGGGGAAAAGTGGACGAGTTCCCGAAAGAAAAACTTTAGAAAGGTGGTAGGAGGTTGGGGAATTAAGGAAGAATGAGGAATGGAGAAGGGGGTGGGTCTTACCAGAGAAGGAAGGGGGGTCGTATTTCACAGAAATTCCGCCCTAATGGGCCCCGAAGTGAAGAGAATAGCGATCGCCTCGAGCAGTTTCCTTTCTAATGGGCTTTCCTTCGAGCGGTGCGAAACCGTGACTTTTAGGCGGGGAGGGGCTTCTTGTTGATGAAAGATCGTGGGCGACCGCCCGCAGGACGATTGTCACGCATGTCGCATTCTTAGGGACTTTTAGTTGCACTGGAGGTCGGTCAGGGGTAGGTCGTTAACATATGATGGTTTGTCAACGAGTGTAGGCTTTTACTATGTTGTATTACAGACCTTAGCGACTCTATTGTTAAGAGGGAGCCCAGTCTGGTTAGTACTTTGATCAGCTTGATTGTTGTAAGGAATTGAAGTACTATGTATGCTTGTTTTATTTGAGGTCTGAAGAAGCTGTTACCACAGCGAAAGCTTACCAATGAAAATTTCATATCGAGTACTCATTGAATATTGTTGAAGAAAACATTAAAACGTATGAGGCTCAGGGATAGCTCAATTCTATCACACTGGAACATTATAGGAAGAACAATAGCCCTTCCAAGGAGACCTAGAAGAAAAGTTCTTCGCTCACTACTGGTAATATGAAGCTTTCTAAGAAAGAGTGAGCAAGAAAAGTCCCACTACATTAAGGTCCTTCACTGTCAGAGCGGAACCGACAGCAGAAGCGATGATGTGCTTAAAGGTGCCAGAAATCGCTTCATCAACAAAGCTGCAGAGAAACGTCGATAACGTCTTTTCAGCACGTAGATGCATTCATAGTAGTAATTTATGCGAAACAAATTAGCATCTTGCGTGAAAACAGTCTGAAAAACCAGTCAAGAAGAAACTCAGAGGTGGCGCTAAGAAGCTCAAGCACAACAGCTCTATGCGTCCTTCTTTGGAATACAAAAGCTCAACCTATGTTACCCTTGGAAAATTCACTAGTAAAACTATTACAATCCAGATTTTAGTCAAGATTTATTTAGTTTAAAGAAAACACTTCTGGCGCTGTTCGGCTTGGGGAGGCATTTTGCACGTTCGCCAGTTCCTTTTACTAGTTCATCTTAAGTAACAGATGAACTAGTAAAAGGAACTAGCGAACGGTCTCATTGCCAAGGCCTGTAAACCCTTGCGAGGGAGTTGACTCGTTTATATGAATTCACAGGTCTCCACAACGTGCCCTGTACAAGCCTCCAGGAACCATCTGGTGCCCCCCCTAAGCCGAACCGCGCCCACTTTCAATATGAACTAACCTCATGAATATGTAAAAGCCCGCGTGCATTCAGTCGTCTATATAGTGCGGATTGCAGGGTAAGTATGGCGCTCTTCTTAGAGCGGATAACTAGCCATGATGGGAAAGTACTACTTTTTTGGCCTATTGAATTCATTGGCATCACTATAGCAACAAATATATTATCTAATGGGGACAAGGTAGATTAAAGATAGAAAAAAGTGGCGATGACGTCAAGCAGCCTTCGCAGAACTCCTACAAGAATGGCCTTGGATGCAGCTGACGTATACAGGATTTTTGCACATATCATTCCGAAAAGAGCGGAGGTGATTAAAAAAGTAGGCGTCACTGTGACGTAAGCTAAGCGCATCTAAACAAAGCTAGATAAAGAGGGCAAGTGGGCGTCAAGGAATCCCCGAGGGGGGGGCGTGTTTTCCCCCTGCGGGAAGGGTACCGGATTCTACCTGATGGGAAAATTTTTTTGACTGTAGAACTCCAGTCCACGCAGTGCTTGATCCTGCTAGCAAACTGCTAGGCAGCAAATCAGCCGGACTAGGAAGAATTTTCAGTAAGAATGAAAACGAAGTGGGTGTTCAGTTATAAACCAGTAGCCAAAAAAGAACTCACAGTGAAAAATGCCCGAAGAAACTCCAAGAACGCCCTTGAACACACCCCTCCCTGACTATCACACAGCCTCACTGTGTGGCAACTCCATACCCTGTGGCCTCTGCGCAGCCCCGTACTCACAGGCCTCTTCCTCGCATTTCCCAGGATAAATTCCACTATAACCTTGAGGAGAAACGAAACCCTAGAACAAAACTAGTACCAGATAATAGATTCCTAGAAGTTTGTGTGCAAAATTAGGATTATGGTAAGCAGTGGACGGGAACTTTTGCGCCACTGCAATTGTATCGTCGATAAATACAAGTAGCGCTAAATGCCGCTTGAACGAAGTAAGCTTCTAATGATTGCTTGATTCCAGAAAAGGATTCCCAGAGAAAGCATGATGCACATTCACCCAGATGAACCTGAAGTACCATGCAAATATGGACAAAGCTACCGTTCCCTGTAGCGAGTGCGTACATGAGTTCGTCCTGATTCTAACAACGGTTGGGCTTTCTTAGCAGACTTCTTTCTTGAAGGCAAATTATTCGCCATCCCAGATAGTGGATTAGGTGGGGGGGGTCTATATTCTATATAGTTGGGTAACTCTACAGCGAAGAAAAAGTACCAGAAAAACTGCCAGCCTGCCCTGATATAACCCCACCCTTTTTATCAGTGTTGTGCCCCAATTAACTCTATTTCCCACACTACGCCCTCATGCGCACAGCTGATTCACCGATAAGAACTCTTCGATCGTACAAGTGACGATTTTCATGCTTTTTCATCCTGCAATCTCGTTTTTCACTGAAAGCCGGGCATTGGAGGCGGAGTCTGGAGGCGGAGTCACTGGAAAAAAAAGAGGAACCAGTGAACCTATGTTGCCCTATAGCCGCCTCTAACCGGTACAAGGCTGACCATTCTAACCTCCTGACGCCATATTTTTCAACTGGTGCGCGGACCGTGCCTTTTAAAGCGCCACGGTCCGCGACAGTTGACCGTGATATCCCACAGATAGGAATTGCATTATAGACGATAAGTGCTCAGTAACTCCATAGAGAAGAAAAAAAAAACATGCACTCAACCATGAACTAGAACCGCCATTTTGATCACCTTGTACGTGCCCATTATTCAACTCCGTCTCCAGCACTACGCCCCCTTCCGCACAGCTTATTCCCCGATAAGAACTCTTTGACCGGACTAGTGACGACTTTCATGCGTTTAAGACCTGCAGTTTAAGACCTATTGACTGAAGGCTGGCTTTGAAGACGGAGTCACTGGAAAAATGAGGCGTCACTGAATGTCGCCCCTTCCTTACAGTTTTTCGCCGCAAACCGGTACATGGTTGTTCGTCGCAGGCCACACCATCCCCGCAACGCCAAATGTACAACTTCTACACCTGATCGCGGACCGTGCCTTTAATTCAATGTGTGGGCAAAAACTTGTTCAAAATGCAACTAAGCTGCCCGAAGAGTAGATGTGGTGGCTGATCTGTTATCCGAATGACTAAGCCTTTTTCGAAGAGATAGGGCTGCTCCAGTGAGGAAAAAGAGTTGAGCTTAGCAGTGAACTTTCCTAATCATTCATATAAACTGCGTTGTTGAGCGTCCCCCAGCTTCTCTCTTACTGTAACCTGGGCATCGCTGTGCACTTTGTTCATACTGCCGTGCCTCTCGAGGTTTTTAGGTGGAAAATTTCATTCATCTGCCTAACGTTTCGACGTGGTCGTCTTCTTCAGCGATTAGGTTCCTCCACAAGATTGCTGTCACAAGTGGAGGCAGTTAAGCCTTCGAATGAAGTTGTACACATAGAAATCTCGAGAGGCGCACTAGCACAAACGAAGTATGATGTTGAGTTATGGCTGGTTTTACTGTGTAACCGCTAGTAAATCCCTGACATGCCCACTAGACCACCTTTCAGTTAATGAAATGTTTTCCAACCGTTGCTGACGGCGTCATTCTAGCTGTTTCCGGCATATCTCGGCTTGGTGAGGCACCCCCTCCCCCAGCAAGGTGAAGTCCGGTATGTCCAGAAGAGACTCAGCGGATTAGTATAGGTCACTTTGTGAACAGCTGTAAACTCCTGTAACTGAAATGGCTTCCTCGCTTCCCAGTAGTTTTCTGGTCTCAGAGTTAATTAACATGAAGGTACAAGAGGCACTAGTGGGAGTACAAAATGCCACGCTCACACATCCTCCTCGCCCCCCCCCGTCCTATACCAAGCAGCGCCCTAACTTAGATCCAATCTTTTCCAAAGAACCCTGCCAGTTAAGGCCGAGAGTCACTATGAGCTTTTCTTACAGACTCAAACTCGGCAGTAAGTCACCATAGCAGACAAATTTCCGTCTGCTTCCGCGACAGGAAATGAAAGTTAAGTGTTCAGGGGATCCCCTGCGCATCATTTTGTCAGGCCATCAGTACCCATTCTCAACTACCCGTAAACCTTTCTATATTGTAAAACCTTCTTAGATGTGATTCCAGACCTACTAGTAAGTCTTTACGATTGCGTAAATCGGCTGTCAGTTCAGCCCTCTTACGTCCAGCAGAGCACTAAAATTCAAGGATAACAATGTCATTGAAATCTGATTCTCAAACTCAAACAGCATTTCGCCGTAGGCTGACGGGCGACAAGAGGGGTCCTTCTATTTGTGAGGTACACAACAGTCATTTTGAAACAACAGAACTTGTGGCTACGATCCTCGAGAAACAAACCTGAACGCAGGGTTTCTGTATAAACAACACCCCACACATATTGCGTCAATTTGCACTGTTTGGAGTGCAAAGTATGTCTCGGTTACTCATTTGTTCTGGGCAGAGTTATCGTTTGGATTGATGTCGCAATCAGTAAAGGTAGAACGGAGAGGCAGAAAGCGCCTGCCATCATCTTCCCTCTGCTTACCGGACAGATTACAGGCATCGGTTTAACAAAAAAAACGGTGGTGAAAATGGGGCAGTGTCAGTAGGATTCCCCCTCCCTCCGGAAAACGATCCTGGTACAACGCCCCACCTCCCCCCCTCCGCTCTCCGGCTCTAACTGTTTGCTCTGACGAGAAGGATCAGATACGTAATGACCCGCAACTGCTTGTGGCCGCGTTGTGATTCCATGGCAAATTAGCAGTGGAACCGATCTGTTGGCGGGGTTGAAATCGCGGGGGTGATATCCTTTTAGGTGTGGGCATTGAGATAAGGAAGTCGGTAGGTCGATTTACTGTTGCCTTTTTACCCGCTTGCGATCTAAAGCTTTCCCCTTCCGTGAAATATTTCGCATGGGTTACGGGGGCAGGTTAATGTGAACGTGGACGAGTTTTTATGCTTCAAAACGCCGAAATCACTCCCTTTCAGACGCAAGCTTCTGCAAAAACTAAAAAAGCGCATTCGAGACGTCCGATAATCTCCTCTTTCCAAAAACCGCACAGTTTTCCGAGACCCGCCAAGTTCAGAAGATATTCAGATTGGTCACAATTGTGCGACACTCCTGAGCCACTGCGAGAAGTCCTGACACCTGTGGCCATTTGAAAGGATGCTCTTCGCAACTGTAATCCTGCTTCTATCAGCACAAAATTCTTCGTTTGACCGAGTCAAAGCAAAATTCGGTTATAATCGATCGATTTGTTCCTAGAGTGCGCCACACGTTTCTACGCAGAGGTGGTGGGAAGAAGATATAACTTCTGATTTTAGGTGATTTTGTCCATGCAAGCAGATGTTTGTTTAGGGTTTGGAAAGGACGATACGCACGAATTTGTTTGAGATGTATTATTTAGTCATCGAAGTACTTACGAGTTCCTGCTAACTACTGCGTCTTCCACACATCCGGGTCCTCTGCAGCTTTCCGTCCGCTTTATCGAAGTTAGCGATGACACTTTTGTGCTGTAT
This sequence comes from Cooperia oncophora, assembly GCA_036418165.1. NCBI lineage: Eukaryota > Metazoa > Nematoda > Chromadorea > Rhabditida > Trichostrongylidae > Cooperia > Cooperia oncophora. The sequence goes on along the minus strand of MU917109.1, from coordinate 2,822 downwards.
GGTGCTCACCGACCCTGCGTTTGCGACCCCTCCCCTCCTAGCGGTCAAGTACGACCCACCCCGATGAGTGTCGCCCAACTATGTTGTGCCCTGTCTACAGTAGTGATCGGCTAGTGATGGATTCGGGAAAAAACAACAAGTGGTGGAAACGCCTCACTGAGCTCATCTCTCTTGAAACTGCCCCAACAGAATACGACGATATCAAGGGGACCTTGTACACGCATCTGGACAGGACAGTTTACCTTACCTAATAAATGGGCTAGTCCGGCGCTGCTCGGCGACGGAGGGGGGGGGCATTTTGTACCTTCACTGTTTTACTAGTTCCGGTTTGCAAGTTCCGCTCTGGTGACCTGTGAACACTTGTGAAGAGCAAGCTCGTCTAGCCACCATGGTAAAACCCGTCAACTCTTGTCTTGCTCATGAAAGAGCTCTCTAGATGGTCGGAGTGCAAAATGCCCCCCCCCCCGTCGCCGAACTGCGCTGGCTAGCCTTCATTTCTTCAAACCTACCTATTCAAGGTCCAACTCATTCGGGTTATGCATGACTTTGGAAATATTTTTTCTGAAGACTGGCGAAATTCCGAGCCGACATGAATCGAGATTACGTCGGTTTTAGAATACTGACTACTAACCATAGGCGAAGGCGAATAACTGGGTAACTGCTGAGGGAAAATAAAGCATTTGGCACTGACCAATAATTTTTGGGATGAGCTCCATAATTCCACGCTAAGTTGAAGGGCCCTTTGAAAAATTGTTCTCAGCTCTGCAGTGAATTACGCGGATCAGCCATCGTATATGTTTGCACTTTATCCTCCCAAATGAGCTTTGCAAGAAGCACGTCTCTAGTGGGATGAGAAGTGATGAACTCCACCGAATTTTCGCTTGATAAAGGCTACCACTTGCCGCTGCTACCAGCATCGCTGAAGAAGTGTAGAATAGAGGGGTATGTGACAAGAGAATCGTAATTCGCCGCTCTGGTGGACGTCGCGTGCGACGTCGCGCCCGCAAATGACGATGGTTCCAGGTAGTAGATGGCGACAACAGGCAATTCAGAACCGAAAATAGTCATGAATGTCTACGATGACGGGGTCTACATGAAGTCCGGTGCTCCAATCGACAGGTTAACACGAGTTAAGAAAACGCCGCGCCCATCGCCGCGCGCGGCGGAGCGGCAAATTACGATACTCTTGTCCGTCTCCCAGAGTGGAGAGTTAAAATGAAATAAGGAACATGAGCAAACCTTCGAAACAGCTCCTTATAATAATGTAGAAAGGATATGCAGCGTCAGGACCTTTTTCACGAGTAATTGCTCTCGTTTACTATTAAGTGATAGAATATTCAGTAAGGTATTCGGTAATCAAGCAGTCTCATAAACTAACTTAAACGTCGTAATACCGTAATCGGAGCACTAAAAGTGAAACCAGACGTACGAAAAGAGATTTGTCAAGAGAAATGGGCAGTCAAATGTAATACAAAGGTATTAGAAAATGTCCAATGGCTCCTTGGGGGGTCTAAAAAAAGCCATCATAATCAGGACCATAAAAATCCTATCAGACCAAACTTCAGCCAGATATTGGTAGAGAAGAATTCTTCAATAAACATGGGCCTTGATCTAATAATTTCGTAACCTGATCAAGGGGAGTTTGATTAAACTGCATGTTATTCAGTTATGATTCCGTGAAGAATGCCGCAGCGGGATAATCAGATCCGTCGTGGCAGGAAGAGCAATGAAGCTCTGTCACCCCTCCACCTGTGCACCATAACATCTCCTCGGTCTCTACCCGTTTCTCCACCTCTCTAATTCATATTCATCATGCGCATATGTGAGACGAGCAGCGCTGCATAGCAACGAATCAAATATGTCGCACTTGACACTTCAACTGTCCCTACTTCGACCTTATTATCAGCTACAAAACCTCCGCAGGTGACTGACTGACAAGGGAAGGATGTCATGGCCATTCAGGATGGGATGTATACTCCTAGAAGCATCTTTGGACGCTGATATCAGATCTGACTTCCAAATCTGCTAAACGATTCTAGGAGAGAAGTTACGGACCTTTTTTGCTACTGTGCTTAACCATTGCGGTGCGCCCCTGCCCATACTTTGCGCTTGTGAACCCCTTCGTGACACAACCGCAACTGTGGCTCGATGGCGCAGCAGGTAGGTGAGCGGGCTCATAGCGGTGGGACAAAGGTTCGGATCCTTGATGCATTTCGTAGTTTTGCTTTTTCTTGAAACGTATGCCAAACACTTGAAAAGCTTCTAGGAGTATAAATCCCATCCTGAATGGCCATGGCGAGTTGGTATCCTCCCCTTGTGAGTCATAACGGCCCAGCATGGCTGGCATGAGCTGGTTCGAGCTGATCACGAGAATTCAATACTTTTTCTTCCCGGAAATGGGTCTATGAAGCCCATTGAGTACTATCGTTAAACGACGTCAATGGATAGGCTTCATTGCACTATTTCCGGAAAGGAAACACTTACGGGATTCGTAGAAAAAGTGCTTGAGCTTAACGTTAATGGAATTTTTTCTGAAATGCGTCACACAGCTTCCAAACAGATTTCAAACGCCGACCTATTCACAAACACTTATCCGAGCTAAACTGTGGTCTGCCGCGACCAGCCAGAGGATATAGAAAGGTGGCATTACCTGCCCTCAAAAAGGCCCTATCCTGCCTAAAAATCACTGCGTACTTCATCGTATTCCAACTGCCACTATGATTATGGGCACAAGCAGAGCGAAGGGAGCACCAGAAGGGAAGGAAGGTCATTGTCGAATGTTATTCTTTTGGCTTTATTAGATACATTGTGAGTATACCGGG
>MU917108.1:1779-13637 GCA_036418165.1 Cooperia oncophora | reverse complement strand
CCGAAACAGACATTTCGGTGTCTATCACCAGTTTTGGACATTGTCATGGATGGGTTAATAACACTGCATTTGTTTACCAGCACCGCTCAAGTTTCGGTTTCAAAGCTCTTGTGCATTATGCCCAGAGCACCTCATAGCTAGGGATCCCTAGCGAGAGGGTCATATTTGGTCGCAGAAGAGAAAGAGGGTTCGTATTGACTTTGAGAAAAAACGTCGTTTCTGACATTTCTTGATTTTTCGCGTTTCAATAATGCTGTAAACCACTACTTACCCTAGGGAAAAAACTGGCGAACTTCTTCAGAGATGTCCGTAAAAAGGGAGAGGATTTGGATACGTAAGAGAAATTATGTCAGAAGAGCAAGTTTTACATATACTCATATGTCCTACTATATATAAACGGCAACGTCTGTCTGTCTGTCTGTCTGTCTGTCTGTCCGAAAATTCGGAATCACCTGAAGAGCCAGTTTGAGGGGGCGGGTCAAGGGTGGGGAGGGCATGGGACCAACATGTACACACAAGAACTGAGCTAAGCCCGCCCACTGTGGGCGGGGCGTGCGCACGAGGAAAACGATAGGCAATCAGTTGGCGGACGAAATGAGGGAGGCACACCCGTTATGGGGGGCGTGCTATAGGTGGGCGGTGCTTGCTACAAAACTTTCAAAATTTGCAATTCGGTTCTAGAAGGGCCCGTAGGTGGAAAACGTGGGAAACGATAAGCAATCAGTGGCGGACAAAATGAGAGACAGACACCCACAATGGGTGGGGCGTTCCAAAGTGAACGGTGCCAAGGAAAAAAGTTTTCAAAACGCATCCGGAATACCCCAGGAAATGGGGAGTATGGGTGAAACTGAGCAACGGTTTGGCAGATGAAGTACCAAATGGTCGGCGTGTGGGGAAAGACCCACTTCTCATGCAGGCAGGACTTGCCCTAATTATGCCTTCCTCTGCCGTATGAGTAGTTGAGCTACTGAATGCCAAAACATCACCCATTACATACAGTGATCGGATGGCCTCTAATCACAAACTCATCTACTTCATAAAACCTGTACGCAGAGCTAAACGAGTTGTTGTTGCCAACGAATCGTTGCCAAGTACATATTTGGTGTAGGCGAGGCTGAGGGGACACTTAGCTATTGGTGGAGAAGTCCGGTGACCACAGTAAGTAACCTGAGACCGCATCCAGCAAGAGCGTGCCCTTCTCCGGTATGAGAATATGATCAAAGGCAAGTGGCACGATAAGTCCCCAAGACGTGTAGCATCAATATGCTTAGCAGGACAGAATTCATCGCCTCTGAGCACCCGCGTAAGCGCCTTTCCCAAAAAAGGTGTCATAATTGTGCCCTGCAGCTGCTACATGCCGACCCGGACGCCCTCCGCACCTGCCCGTCCGAATGTCCGAGCGATGCTGATGATCGTGTCGCCTCATTCGTGAAGCATAATATGAAGCGAAGGGATTGATTTGAAGCGTGCGCGGTTGAATGTATACTGGCAGCCATATCCACCTCAGCAGTTCTTGGCACGATGCCTACGGGGAACTCGTCCGAAATTGCCGTCTGAGTCATGAAGAACGAAGGCTTCTTCCACAGTTTTTGACCGTCACGATTTGAGTTTTCGCCATTTTAGCGCAATATAGCGGCCTTGCCACAATTTTAGACCGAATACCAAATCATGATGCCCTACGCCTTTGAAAGGTGCTTTCCATATAGACCAATGTTCGCGGTGCTACTCTCCTCTTGTTTTCTATAGAGTTCCTTTTGCAATAAGCTTGCGAGGCTTGCAGAATGCACATTTTTTGAAAAAACTTCTGAAATTGCACCTGTGCTGTTTGAACATCGCTAAATACAGGATGTTTCAGATTCTGCTCTCTCTGCTATCGTGTATTTGGGCAATGAGTGACGAGGATTTTTCGCAAAGCTATGCTTACTGTTCCCCTGTTACTGCACACACAACGAAAAAGATGACCATGCTGATATTCGCGTCGTCAGGAGTGTCTGCTTTGACGTTATTCACCATTGCAGTACTAATTATATTCAACAGCTTCGCGAAGAAACGGTATCATTGTTTTCAGCCCTTGTCGCCAGACAAATCTCACCCTATTCCTCCCTCCTGCTCCTCGTTCTCGTTCTTCACAACTGTATGAGCTGAAGGGGTTACGAACTGAAATCATTTTCTCTTGAATTTGCAAGAACTTTGATTAAAAGAAGCTTGAGCGGCACAAAAGAAGCAAAAACTTTTCTTTAATTATAACAGCTTATTAAAAGCCGTTGTGCACAATCAAACCAAACAGCCCACAACTGTGTGCTGTTTAGTCTGATTTTGAGGCTTTAATAAAAAAACTATTTTTACTCGATGATCAAGCGCTGACAAAGATTTTAACATTTCAATTACGGCGACTGTAGAACTGTTTTATAATCGCTCAAAACGTTGGGCTCGTTGGCAGAACACCGACCCTCAATCTTACGCTGTACTCCTTGCTAGTCTATGAGTAAGCTGAGGGTTCAAGTCTTGGCTGAGTTCGAAAACCCAATTTCAGATTTCCCGCGATATCTTTCGGAGCTCATAATGAAAGGAAACAATGTGTTCCGGGATAAGACCTGGAGATGCAAGCTGTCTTTGAACGCGAAGTTTGTAACCCATCCCCCCTTGGAGTAATTTGACAATAAGTTCCCACTCACGGGATTCTCTATACTTTCCAAACTACTTGTCATCGCATACTTCCATTGTTTAAAAGCGAATAGTTCAGAAAGTCTTTCAATCTGACGATATCGTATCAGATCCGTGAGAACGACACTGTTTTACGGTTATTGCTACCACTGGAAATATTCCAAGCCCTCGTCTCTGGGTTTACCTACACGAGCAGCTACATTATTGTTGATATTTCGAGATCGACTCTCAGCTGTCACCTATAGAGCTATATTGACTGGTTCAAATGTGAGTGACTCTCTTATTCGATCGCTGGGCTTCATGTACACCTCAAAAAGAAAAATGAATACGATACAGGAGCTATACCTGCGGGAGACTTCCTGCTAGCCAGCTAATGGTTCCGCACCGACGACTATTTCGCGCGGCGTTCACATGTGACCATGGCCTTTTGCAATGTGAGGCTGGCGTGACACACATGGTGTGTCACACGGCCACACGGGGCAGGTTTCACGATTTTTTCTCGCTGGTTACTTCACTCTGAAAATTCGTACATAGGGGTTATTTCACATCCAATCACGAATATGACATTCATTTTTGGAAGCCGGCGCCATTTAGCGCCACCAAGCGCCAATTTGGCGCCACGATCCTTTTTTGCAAAATTGATGTTACTTTGCATTCGGGAGTATTCAGCGATGGCGGTCTCGTGTATATGAAATTCATTTTTTATCCTCATTTAATTTCATGGGAACGAAACGCGAATATTAATCACGTTCGCGGCGGCGTGTACTCCCGGGAGTACACGCGCCTATTCGCTGGTTTTTTGTATTTTATTTTCTTTTCCCACTAACAATTGGATATAAATAATAATCAAACAATAGAGAAATAATATCCACACATTAGAAGAGGCGTGTATACCTGAAAAAATACTCAAAAACTTTCCTGCTTAGGCTGATTCTTGGGAGTACACGCGCCTCTTCGCTCGTTTTTTGATGATTTTTTCTTCTTTTCACTGGCAATTATGAACAAATCATAAAACAAATAATATACAAGTAATACTAAGAACATTTCTCGTGTATTTTTTGGAACCAGGTGAGGCAGTAGTGGTTTTTTAAGAGGAACTAAGAACTTTCACAAGAATCAAATCTACATCCCCTTGTGCCGTACCTGAAGCGCTGCTGATCGTACCAGTGAACATCAAAAAAGGCAAAAAAGCTAGTTTCATTTACCGAAACTCAGATAAAACTTGTAAAGGGGAAAATGTGAGGAAATGGCGAAAAACGGCTTCCGTGAATATTCAAGCGTTTATTGTTCCCGTTCATAGTCGCGAGCGCGCAACCATGAACGAACCTGTCTAACAAGGGAATGGTTTGAACTTCCCATGGAACTTTGAATGGAGACCTAGGTACATCGATAGAGCCTCGAATGCTGATTACGAATATGCAGATTAAAAGTGCTACGGGGACCTCCCAGACGAGATCTGGGTGGTCAAAGTTTGCGAAAAGCCAGTTTTGGCTCGTAAGCGCTGCTGATCGATGCCTCGGCAGTGCCACCGTGGCCTCGTGGTAATGGTCTCGCTTTCAAGTCAAACGCATGCGGGTTTGCATCCGGTTGGCGCGAAATTTTTGCTTCGCTCCCATAAGAGCTTCAACTCTAATTTTCGGAAATTCTTCCTAATTCACAGCAGGACAAGTAGATCAAGTACATCAAGTGCCTAGAATCGCAATTTGGCCAGACGAGCGTTTTTTCGTCGAAGGATGTGATATTCGTGTTCAGGGGTCGAAATCTCCCATGAACGAATTTCTCGCTAAAACTTTGAATTGTCGGATGGGTAATATGTTCAGAGAGGGCAGATATGACCAAATCCATACTAGATCGAGTACGTCGTATACTTGATGTACTTGATCTACTTGCCCTGCTGGGCCGTAAATTCGGAAGAATTTCGAAAATTAGAGTTGAAGCTCTTATACGGAGCGAAGCAAAAAGTTTCGCGCCAACCGGATGCCAACCCGCAGCCGCTTGACTTGAAAGCGAGATCATTACCACGAGGCCACGGTGGCACTGCGATCAGCAGCGCTTACGAGCCAAAACTGACTTTTCGCAAACTTTGACCACCCAGATCTCATCTGGGAGGTCCAGCATTTAATCTGCATATTCGTAATCAGCATTCGAGGCTCTATCTATGTACCTAGGTCTCCATTCAAAATTCCATGGGAAGTTCAAACCATTCCCTTGTGAGTGTCGGCCCGCCGCGAACGCGTCGCTCGACAAACGGGAGTTTTTGACGACACCGCCGCGAACGCCGTCGCTCGACAAACGGGAGTTTCTGACGAGACGGCGCCGCCTCGAACGTGTTATATATGCATTTATTCTGGTTCGTAAGCTGACATCATTTGATGAAGAATGTTCATAACGTTAAACTGACGTCTTGTAGTGCCGCGTGGCGTCACCATTGAAGATACTTGTAAATGGAGACCTCGTAACCATCAAATGCATCCTTTCGATTTCGCGAAGGATGTCATAACGCTAACTGGCGCTAAACTGCGCTAAATGGGGCCAGCTTCAAGTACGAATGTCACTTTTGTGATTAGTATCCTTGATCACCCCTCAAACGCCTGTTTTCTGAAGTCGATTCGCTGAAAAAGGCCGCGACAACAAACTGGCGCCTACTGGCGCCAAATGGAGCGGACGCCACAATCACTGGTCGATCATCGGTGTGTCAGTCATCGGAACACTGAATGACCTCAGTAGCTTATTCCATCAGCAAATCGTTCTTTGTGCGATGCGATTTCTAGAGCATGATGGTTTTGTGAATTGGCTACACTTTAGAAGAATGTCTTCAAATGAACTATCGGAACTTACACGGGTATATAATAACTCAAAGAGTTCGCGCAATGGTCAAAACATAGGAAATTTCAGCTTACAAAGATCTGACACACCATGTGTGTGTCACGGGGACCTGAATGTGTTAACGGGGTACTTTGTAGAATTTTGGGTAGGTGTGGGGGCCCAATAGTGCTAGAGAAAGCACTGTGCGGCAATGGTTCAACAAATTTCGTTCTGGAGATTTCAGCCTTGAAGGTGAACCTCATAGCGGTCGACCTAAAGCAATATCTGACGAGGATTTTAAGGAGATTTTGGAGGCTGACCCATCCCAAACAGTTCGAGAGATTGCAGAAAAGCTAGGCGTTGGCAAATCCAGTGTTGCAGATGGTCTGAAACGCATTGGGAAGGTGAAAAACTGAAAGTTGGGGTCCACAATTGAGTGACCCACTTAGAACATTAGCCATGAGATTCGCGGTTTTTTCTTCACTGCATTTGCGCAACAGAAACGACCCGTTTTTGAACTGAGTCACCTGTGATGAAAAATGGATCATGCATGATAACAGGAGACGTTCCGGACAGTGGTTGGACCGACGAACCACCGAGGTAATTTTCAAAGCCGAACCCTCACGAAAAAAAATTCTGGTCACGGCTTGGTGGTCATCGGCTGGTGTGATCCACTATAACTTTTATCACCAGGCCAAACCATCACAGCAGAACCCTACTGTGAAGAAATCGACGAATTGTACCGAAAATTTTGTCAGATGCAGCCAACACTTATCAAAAGAAAGGGTCCGATTCCTTTGCATGACAACGCCCGCCCACACGTTTCACAAATCACTATCCATAAATTGAACGAATTGGGGGTTGAAGTTCTACCTCAACCGCCATATTCTTCAGACCTCCAATCGACTATCACCTTTTCAAACATTTTCAGAACTCCCTTGCTGGAAAATACTTCATCAATCAGGACCTTCGTGGATTCTCGACCACCCAGTTTTTTCTTTGATGGGATTTCTCGACTGCTGTCACATTGGCAAAAGTGTGCTGATTCGAATGGTGCCTATTTCGATTAAATCCGATGAGTATTAAAAAGTTACGATCGTTTAAAGTGAAACACCCAAAACGCTGAGAACTTTCCGGACAACCTAATAGCTCTAGAAGGACGGTTGTTATGCACGTTTGCTGCGTAGTCCATGTCATAGAACTCACGGTTCTCGGGTGGGTGAGATAAAACCATCCTAGAAACGGTCACTACATGCGACCTATGAAAGATCCCATAATCCACTATGATTGTATTAAGAAATTATATGAAACTTGCTTCAAAATTTCATGCAATCTATCAGTTCAATGCAAATAAAACGAGATCTCAAAGAGAAAAAGCTATCGAGTAATGGACAGTCTTTTCATGTTTAACTTGTCTTTTTCAGTTGTTCCCTTACTACACAATAGTATCACCGATTCTACTATGGTTCATTATACGGTGGTCACAGCGCTTGAAAGCTGATAAAATCGAAGTGATGCTGAAAAAGACGTCCGAAGATGAAAACAATATTTATTTTCGTACTTATACTGAGATGTGGGGCAATGGCCCGCAAGCGCAGGGGAAAGGCTAGTACGTATGAATCCACGGACCCCGCAAAGTGATGTTCCTTTCTACACTAAACTGTCTTTTGGACTATTTATAGATGCACATGGTACTTATAGTAGACCCTCACAACCACAATTTCGCTCTTTGAGGGTTTAGTACAGAACGATCAGACGGGTAAACAGCACTGGGTCATTGAAGAAAACCGGCTGAACAGCACTCCCACGTGGAAGAGATCCTGCCAACAGAACGTTGCACTCCCAATAAAAGGAAAGACGACTGGGAGAACCAATGCCAATTTGCTGCATTTCTCTGAGAGTATCGCCAAGGGAATAATGCAGTTTTCGGGTAATGTCGTGGCGTAGCTAGTAGCTGCTGGAAATCAGTTCGCAGTGACGCACTCAAATGCGACACTTAAAGGCAGCGCCCGCGTTCATTTGATGTTCCTACGCCCTCCTTAGATATCGTAGCTTTGTCGACAAGGGTGGAGGATGTACTAATTTCGCAGCTCAAAAATACGAGAGGATGGCGCCACCCGCTTGTGAAGAGGATGCCGCCCCGCCCACCTGGCTGCCATAACTGCTTTGGCTTAGCCTTTAAAGGCTGAGCCCGCTTTCAAGAATAATGAGTTATGGAGCTCATATAATACGTGATCCCCAAGTGACGAAAAAAATCATGGAAAATACCCTGTGTAGAACCTATGCTGGCCAGGTGGCGGAGGCGGCGCTCATTGACTAGCGAACTGCGCTCTTCTCCCGCCTTATCTGAAGTGCCAAACTGTAACTTACTGGCATCCTTCATAGGAGGGCTATGATATATTCTACAGCAGGGCGCGGAACATCAAATGAACATGGGTGCTGCCTTCAAGGCATTTTCGAGGGGCATCCCGTTCAAGACGTTCCCTATTCTTCATGGACGAGGGTTATGGTACCAGTCAGGCAAGAAAGCCTTTGAAAACCTTGCAACGCGAAACATCTTTAGAACCCGAGCGTTATTGTTTCGAGCGCGCTCCATTCAACTTATGAAATTTCTGTCAGCATTGTTCCGAGCGCGCTCCATTCCATTTATTAACTTTCTCTGAAACCTGCGCACAGAAGTAAATAAATCTGTTGACTAAGACTGATCCAGCTGTTGCATTTGTCACTCTGTTTGTTTTTAAAAGCATGTTAGAGTGAGATCTCAATGGCGAGATAAATATTTTTTCTGATGAAAGCTGTTTTTTCTGCTTCTGCACTTGACTCTTTCCTTGTGTTCAAATCTTAGATCCACTCTCCAATCCAGGAAATCCACTAAGATTGAGCGCTGGTCTAGTTAACCAAAACCAAAATTAACCGTCATTGGACTAGTCCAGCGCTCAATCTTTTTGGATTTCCCGGGATGTGGTTTGATTTGTATGGACATGGATATGTACATCACCCTGTATCACCCTGTGCTCCCGTTGATCATCGAGTTCCTCGAGCGCGGCGCAGTAAACATCTCCATTCGTCCCCTGGCAACTGTGGCGGCGCAAAAAGGAGTTTGCCCAATGGACTTCTCAGCTCGAGGACACGATGAAGAGAGTCTTCCATGAAAGAAATCTGACCATGACGCATCACGGCAGTCTTTCCAGGGGCGTTCGTTAGACAATCCCGTGAATCCAGTGGTGAATTGCTCTGGTCCAGCAGAGTCGTTCTCGAAACAGCATGACGTGTCCGGCCCACCTGATCTTCGAAACCTTGGCAAATGCGGCGGCGTCTCTGATCTTCGATCGTTGGCGGAGTGCGGAGCTCCGGATTCCCTCTCTCACTTGCGTGTAGCGGGAAACTCCGAGCATCGCCCTTTCGATGGCGCGTTGAATAACACTAACCGCATGCTCATCCTGCTTTCGTAGAGGTCCCAAGTCTCATGAGCGTAAGCGTCAAAGGGCAGGAAGGACGCGGATCGAAGAGGTGGGCACGGAGCTTGGTGTTCTTCGTCTTCTTCGCTACTCCCTCGATGTTCTTGAAGGCTCCCCAAGCCGCTCGCTTCCTCCTGCTCAGCTCTGGAGCTAGGTCATTCATCATATTGATTTCACGACCTAGGTACACATAGCTAGAGCATTCAGAGATGGTCGTTCCGTTGAGCGTGAATGGGGCATCAGATACCAATCCGTTTCTCATGAACATCGTCTTCGTTAGGTTCAGCCGTAGGACCGATTCTTCCACACGCGCAGTCGAATTCAGCCAGCATTCGTTCCGCTTGCTCGATGTTTGGCGTTATCAAAACGATGTCGTCAGCAAAGCGGAGATGGTGTAGTTGCCGACCGTCGATCTTCACTCCCATGCCTTCCCATTCCAGTTGACGCATGACGAGAGAGGCGCTGAAGAGCCTTGGCGAAGATGGTGTGCCTCTGTCGACCCTCTTGCCATCAATGATGATCTCCTTGTGGAATGGTGAAATCTTGGTCGTGAAGTTGCTGTAGGATATGTACATAGAAGAGCAAAATGAGTTCAGATGGTGGAGATAGCGTTGCTTATAGCAACGGACAAAAATTACGTTGATATAAAGATGGTTCCCGGACACTACTGGTCAGAGATCATCTTTCTTACAGTTTGTAACATCGCAATTAGAATGGGCGGCATAAGTATTAGGTTGTCCCAAATGTTTGTAAACATTCTTGAATCTCAAATCAGGCCTTCCTTAGTCATTTCGAGATCCAGTTAAGTGTTAGAGTTAGTTAGTCCATGGGAACTGTATTGAAGACACATGATACGCTCACACACACTTGAGGTGTGTAATGTGCTATCAGCCCCCCAGCTGTCGATGTGTCGTGATTTCCTCGCCCGAAACTGCACGGGATTAGGCAGCATTCATACTTGTAGCGCTACAGCGTCGCGGCCTACAAGCTGAATGCGCTCTGACTACTGCGTCCGTAAGCACGTGCACTTGCGTGCGCTAGCAGCGTAGCGCTACGCGTCGCGCCTACAGCAGTGCGCATGCGGTCGCCTACGCTGCACGCTGTTGAGCGGCGTTAACAGCGCCGCTTCGCAACGCTATGCTATTTCATTTAGGATGATTGGAGTTGCTTACAGAGAATAAGTGGAAGGAAGACTGGAGTTTTCTTGAGAAATTCACGGAAAGGTGAGACTGATACAGCTGTAACTATCTGACGCCATCCTTGACAGTTACTCCATTAGTCACTATTCTTCTGGTACTGCTACTTGGTTTTGAGCTGACAGGTGTCTCTGTCTTAGATAAGAGCTTTTCTGCTAAAAAACACCCAAAGAGGTACTCGACTGCACCAAAAACAATGCACGCAGAGTTTCTTTTTTACCGAAAACAAGGAACGCCACTACATAATTCTTGCTTTGCCTTGGTTAACGCATTGGGTGCCAGAACATCTTGCGCTTGCCTGCTGTGGGAGATAAGGCCATTTTTTTCTGCTGCCGACAAATGCGACTCAATAGTGATACGCTCCTAGGCCAAAAAAGGTACAAGAAACGCTGTAGCGCGACGCTGTAGCGCGACGCTGTAGCGCTACAGTATGAACGCTGCCTTACAAGGGAGGTGTTTCAGGTCATGACGCGCTTTTTGGAAATGGTTTGTTGCTTGTTGTAGGGGTCCATACAAGGGTCACAAAAATGGGTTTCATTTTTGCTATGCGTTTCTGGGTAGGTCAAAAACTGAGTGAAAAGAATTTGACAAGAATGGGCGGTTTTAACAACCTTAATGGGCTCCTTTCTGCTTGTAACTTCGAGCATGCATAGTTTATGAGGTGGTCACTAATTAGGCCTCAAAATAGGTTCGATTAAAGTCAAAATGTAAGTATCATGTGGTAACACACTTGGCATGCACCGACGCAAGAGTGATGTTTTTGTCAGCAAACCCTTCACCACCACTGCAAACGGATCGGATGGCGCAGTGGATAACACGACGGGTTCTGGATGGCACGGCAAGGGGGCACTTTGTGGATCGGATCCTTCTCGCGGAAAATGTTTTGCATTTTTCAGCTTTCCATTCATTCGCGTGCCTGTGTGTCTGGCAGTAGAAATAAGTCAAGTATATGCCATTTGAAGGCATATACTTGTGGCCACATTGTGGCCAGAAAGCGTGCTTGTGCTGCCCCTCGTAGTTCATGTCAGAAGGGTTATTGCAATGAAATACCATCACATTTATGTTCAGCGGGTTGGATTACCCCTGGGGACTAATTTCTAGCCAAGTCTGACGTTTCGACCTTACTTGGAAAATGTGGGCCATTCTATGGACATTTGGCAGCAGGCGGGGTCCAATGGATGACTGGTCTTGGGATGGTATTTTCTACCGGTAATCAGGAAAATGATGCAGGCGGCTCATACAAGTGAGCCAGGTATTGTTCTTTGCGAAAAGACATGACTGAAGGGTTATTTCAGTGCAAAGACCAGTCATCACCAGTATGCTAGTCGGATTATTGGCTATCATCCAGGCGCGACCATCTCTACCCCATTTTTTCGAAGTTGAGTCAGAACCTCGGATTTCCTTTTTCTAGAGGTTGTTTGACCCCCTGAACACGAATATGATATCTATTTCGCACGGAGAGAGCTGTGAGTCGCGCTACAGGTGCAAATTCACTGCGCCAGCCCGCAAGAAGAAAAACAGTGAAGGAAAACCTATATAAGTCCGCTCAGAGAATCGTTCCGCAAATTTTAAAGGTAGTTTCGAGTTCATTGTGTCAAGACGAGTACAATGATATGCACTCACTGCAAATGGCCAGGCTGTCCTATTGGCCTTTCCTGGATGACACCTTACAAACCAGCACAGTTGTGTGGAGAACCTTGTTTCCGGAAATGTTCACGTCTCGTTGCGTTGATAC
>MU917106.1:2051-13291 GCA_036418165.1 Cooperia oncophora | reverse complement strand
CCCACCAAGCCGAACTGCGCCTACGAAACTTTCTGTGAATCAAGAGGCACGGCATCGGTTGAGAGATCCATGTCGCGGCTGCTGTAACTAGCTGTACTTCTTAGCTTGGTACCAGACTTACTTTACCATTTTGACGCTATCATTAAGTGCTGGTGCAAATTTCGCGCACGTGACGCCTCTTCTGTCACGACCCTGCAGTGTGGACCTCTCGACCGCATCCTCAGAAAATTCTTGAAATTTTTTTCGTTGCAGTTGAGAACGTGGAAACGCTTCTGAAGTTGGGCGATCGCTACAGTTTCGAATCTGTTCTGGTGAAATGTGAAAACTTCCTGATCACTCCCAAAGCCGATGAAATTGACGTATTCACACGTCTTGAATGGGCTAGCAAATATGCTATGGCCGATCTTCAGGTAAGATTTGCTCTTGTTCATTGCCAGCTCCGCAAAGGCACAATCCGCGCTTGTCATGTGGGCGGAGTCAGTTGGACCAAAGCGCTTTTCCCAGTGGTCTACGCCTCCCCTTCGTTATTTCAGAGGCGCATTCCGCGTTAATCGTGTAGGTAGGGTCACTTGCACGAGCTTCTCATTGAGGAAGTTCCTCCTTTTGGAATTGAAAGGAGTAGTACTGCAATAATAAAAAGGGCAATGGCCCGACTTCACCCACACGATCGAAGGGGGCCACCAACATAAAAGGCGCATTTGTTCTTATGGCTCCGCCCAGCGTTGAGCGTGGAACGTGCCTTCAGCAGCTCTCAATCAAAGGCGCACATAGTGATGATCCCTGCAATAGGGCGTGTGAAATGGGGTGTGTTGGAAAGCAGCCAAAATCCCTCTTCTTGCCAATTGTTGCGGGCTGAGAATGCTTTCATTGATGAAAAATCCGCCTGAGCAATGCTCCAATCCACGCCCCGTCACACGCCCCCTTGTTTGCAGGGAGCGTGACGTCTCAAAACTCTCATTTTTTCAGGACCACTGCGTGACAAAGTTGACAAATCCCGCTGCTGTTGGTGCGGTAAAGAGGACCTTTACTCTACGGCACATTGTCGCACGAGACAAGGAAGTTATTGCTCGAACTCATGCTTAAGTTTAACAATTATGTAAGAAATCGACTATTATCCACACCCTAAAATAGTAATTACCCTTGTTTACATTCACATTTGACGTTGAGGTCCGAAACTGAAAATCGATGCTGAATATCATTGTTATGAAGGGGGGCGGGGATGGGCTCAAGAGATCCGACTTTGTGGCCGGAGGTGAGATACTAGCTCTTGCGAGATACTAGCTTGGCGTGCGCAGTGATAGTCAACTCGATTTCCATTTATTTTACATTTTCAACGATTTTTCCTTGCGCAGCATTTGCATGAAAAGCGATAAGGTTCTGGTGCGAATGGCGCGCACGCGACCCTGCTTGAACACTGCCGCAAGTCGGATCTCCTGGTCTGAATGCTGTATTGAGCATTTAGTCAAGTTTAAGTCATAGCAGTATTTCCACTGGGGCTAGCAAGCCCTAGATCTGCGATTATAGTGTATCCCTCATCGTACTGGAATTTATATGAATTAACTGGATGATCATGATGAATGGCCGATCCCAATATGTATTGTTCCCTTCATTGAAGGTACAGCCCACGCTGATTGTATGGATGGGGACAGAAAACTTTGCGCCCTAGGGGGCGCATCTCTTTCTGAAACGAAGAGGACTGGTATGCCAATGAGATCTGCACAACGCTTTTCTATCTTTTCCCTAACGATCAACGTGAACTGTGCATCTAGTAAGCATATGCTAACGTGTGCGCAGTCCGTATATGAGAGGCTCGTCGAACTTTATAACTCTTCCTAACAGAAATGCGCGGTGAGAGCACGTTCATACTTCGCGACTGGATCGCGTGGATCGCTTGGCCACGAAGGGAGCGGCTCCACCGTCGAACACTACACCGCTGCAACTGCAGCAATCGAGCTGAGTCGTGACACAGCCAAATTTAAATTCTGCCGTTGTGGAGGTGCAGCGTCAGGTGACGGAGAGTCACCGGTCACATCGCGCATTTCGGTCGCTCGAGCAATCGTTTCATGCAGCTCAAGTGATCAGGGGCCGCATGCTATCCTCCCCCTCGAGGGGAGATATCCCCTTGTGAATCTCCATTCTCTGCCGTTATCTGTACTGATGCTCCTCGTCTCTCTGGCTCTCACCGCTCTGCGTCCATACTCTTTTGGCGCATGCTCTGTGCGAATATAGTGCAGCGCAGAGTATAATCGATATGCTCCCCTCTCCCAGCGAAGGTCGTTGGGGAGATTCTGCGAGAGTGGGGGAGACATAGATGCAGAGAGGTAGAAGCAGAGAGGTGAGGGGCATTGATAGAGAAAACTGCAGAAAGCGGAGATTCACTGGGGGAAATCTCCCCTTCGAGGGGAAGTACAGCATACGGCCCCAGATCGCGAAGTATTAGGTTGGCGGGAAAGTTCTGTCACATTTTTTTCAAACTAGGACTTTCTTTTTATAGAGAGGAGTGTAAGATCAAAATTGTACAGCAATGTAACTGCGGGGTCCTTGCCACTGTTTGAGCACCTCATGGATGCCATTGCTTCACTATGCAGGGAACCAAGCCCAAGATTGGACACCATCTCAACTTCGACTTGAACTCGGTTATGGAGATTTTCTTGTCCGCATAACGATTGATTACGGAAGGCGAGAGAGATCAAGCTCCATTGCATGAGGTACGCGGCTCGAATTTTTGGACCAAGTGCGTTGCACTCTCTTGGTGAGGGCCGGCTGTGCGGACAAATTTTTCCCTCTGATCCACGATACGCCTTAGATCTCGTAGCTGCTTTGCGTACGTCGCCTTGTCCAAGGAAGCAGCTTCTTCAACTAGCAGTTTCCCGACCCATAGCTCCCTCAAGCTGAGTTTGCAGTTAACTCAAACCTCACTTCGTCATCAAACTGTAGGCTCCCTAGGCTCCCGCCTTGAAGAGTCACTGTCGTGGTAAGGTTGCTCGATGGTTGGGGGCATCGTGGTCATTCAGCTCCATCAATTTGGCATCTGCAGCTAACACGCGGCGTCAGGGTGTAGATATAATACGTTTGTGAAAGTTGTTGGACGGGTCGGAGCTGATGGTAGCGGATAAAATCCTTGTGCATATTGCAGAAGAAGGAGCAAGAGGCAAGCGAGTGGTACTAACAGAGAGACCACTCCTTGTTGTATAAGAGCTTACATTACCGGTTACCGCTCTGCATGAGTAAACGTAATCTTGAGTCGAAAATAAGTGACAGGCAAAACTTCCCGCCACCTAACATGACGTGCACTGATTGCATGATGGCCATTGCTGCACGTTTATGCGAAATAAACATTTCGTGCTGCCGTTTGCCGTAATGTACCCCTTCACATAGACGCTAATGTGATCTATTTGTTATTTTTTTTGTTCTTCCGCTCGTAGTTTATTGTTTTGTGTCATTTGTTCTGTTATAATACTCATGGAGTTGATTTTTGCTATGCACTGCCTTCCTTACACTCACCGTAGACTATTAATTTGATTATTCGTAGCTTCTTCATCGGTATCTAGTTAACAACATTTATATTTATTGATTCTGTTCGATACCTGTTGATAACTCTCTATGCCCTTAATGAAAATATGATAACAAACCAATTGAAATAGAAACAAATGCTTGTAGTGATCAACCTCTTCCTTGGGGTTCAACTGCCATTCTTGGTCTTATGCATCCAAACAAAATTATGCCGGTGGAGTGATCGATCGCGGCAAATGGGAAGCGGCGGTACCTACACGTCGTGGGGGGGCAGCAGCGCAGAAACTAGCCTGCTTGAAAGGCATGTGCACTAAAGCCAATATTTGCAGCAGTGCACATCGTTGTTTGGGATTCCCCAACAGGTCTCGTATTTCCTCATTGTTGAGGGGGTTGTACGGACTCGACCAAAATCCCCGTGCCCTGGTTTGCAGCCCTACAGTTCAGTGGTTTGGACGAGCTGTCCAATTTAGTTGATGTGCACCATAATCTGTTAGGCGTGTCAGTGGCAGTGTGATCGCTCCAAACGACCGCCTACCATCGAAAGGCACAGGAAACATGTCGCGAGCCAGTAAACGATTTTTTCCAATGCGAGAGGACATCGGGGTGGATCAGGTATTTGGGATGCCTGAAAACGTGAAATGTGGAAGGGGTCGTAGAACTTTCATAGAACGTCATAGAGCGGTCATAGAAATATGTAGACGTGAGAGCGTGGAGAAAAACAGAAAAAGGGTGCCATTACAGGGATTGGGTTTTAGTAGTCCGGCGACCGTTTCCACTACGGTTGTTTTTATCATCAAACGATCATTAACCAATAATAATTGGTCGAGCAAAGGAGCCGAAGGGGGGTCATCCTGTCCCTCCTGTCACTGCCCTGACTGATTACTTTTTCAACTGTGACATTCCTTGTTTGATTTGGTTGCTGAATAGCTTCATTTGCAAAGTCCGAGTTCAAAGAGACTATCATTGAATCACAAGATGCCCAGGCGTCGTGAATCCTCGCGATTTTCCACAGCATCCTGATGTGGGCAGTGAGAACGGTCCAGACAGCTTATGGTAATCTGTTGGGAACTGTTCGGCTCACGGCACGTCATCCTTGGGGATACCTCAACAGGAGGCGGGTCATATCTGGTCGATTGTTGTTTTCCTTTTTTTACTAACGCTGTAAAGCGGAGAGACGTATTTGCTGACTGGTGCGAGGTGGGGGGGGGGTCGTAGTTGCCTTTGAGAAATTCGCGGCGTTGGTACGAAAGTGTGAATCTTTGGTTTTCCCCCTTCCACGTGTGTTTTAGTTCTCCCCCCCCCCCCCCCGCCGGTTGACAACAATTCTTTGACGTACGAGGAAATTTGAGGAAATTTCCGAGGAATTTTGGAAAAAAACCGGTAGGAAGTCGAAGGAATCTATGAAAGTGGTAGGTAGGATGGGGAAGACTACTCTGATGTGGGCAGTGGGAGCAGTCAAGACGGGCGATTTAGTGCGAGCCGTTAAGACTTGGAGGGTGAGAAGGGGGCATTTCGACAGATACCAGTTTCTCCTATCAGGTAAGTTGCACGTCTGGCCTGTAAGACCAGTAACCTCTCGTCAGGGTTCGACTAAAACTCATATTGTACTGCACAATTCACACAAGGTCAAGAAATCCCCGCATAAAGGATTGATGGGCAGGGCACGCCATCGTTGTGATGGTCGCAGGGGGGGGGGTCGTATTTGACCGCGAGGGAGGGGGTCGTATTTGGTCTGAGAAAAATTTTTTGATAGTTGATTTCTCTTGTTTCACGGACGCTATAAAGGGGGGGGTCGTATTTGGTCGTTGTTGGGAGAGGGACTGCCAAAGATCTATACAACTACTATTTCCGATAGTTGAAAATGATAGTTAAATCCTGACGACCTCCCCCTCCCCCCCCCCCTCCCCCTCTTGGGAAAAATGGATGGAGAAAGCGGTAGGAGGTTGGGAAAATCTAGGAAATTGGTAGTTTGCACAGGGAGAGGGTTGTACTTTTCAGGGGTTAATCACAACACGATGGCGTGCTGATCTGAGACCATGACTCTACTCGTCTGCGTTCAGATTGAGCAAATATCCCTCTTCCCAAAGAAAAAGGAAAAGGAGAAATTTGAGAAAGTTATTCTAGGAAAACGTGGGTAGAAGGCGACGTTGTGTGTTGGGATCGTAGTGGTACGCAATAAAGGGAAGTCGCACCAGTAGACAAAATGGATTGGGAGGGGGGGGGTCGTAATGAGCAGAATCTCAAACCGCGAAGATGCACAGAACAATGACCCAGTTGTTCTTCTTTCATGAAAGAGCTGTGGAAGAACTACGAGCCTTCCTCAGAGAGCCAGGAAAACCAAAAGGCAAACACGAACCCTCCTGTCAACACCGACCGAATATTTCTTCATCTCCTCCCCCCCCCTCTTTATACAGGGCACGCCATCGCGTTGTGATCATTTTCTGAAAATTACGACCCCCCCTAATTCCATACTAAAATACGACCCCCTTTTTGGGAGTTGGTACGACCCCCCCCTCCCAGCCCTCTGTCCTTCCTCATCGAACCGAGCCGTCGAGCGGGGGGGGGGGGGGGAGGTCGTCAGAATTAAACTATCATTTTCAAGTGTCGGAAATAGTAGTGCGTCCGTGAACTGACCAAGTACGACCCCCCCCCCCCCCCCTTTACAGCGTCCGTGAAACAAGAGAAATCAACTATCAAAAAAATTTTTCTCTGACCAAATACGACCCCCCTCCCTCGCGGTCAAATACGACCCCCCTTGTGATGATCACAACGATGGCGTACCCTGCCTTTATAGCGTCCATGAAACAAGAAAAAAAAATCAACTGTCTAGAAAATTTTTCTCAGACCAAATACGACCCCCTTGTTGGGAAAAATCCCCAACGAAGATGTGCCCTGGCTACGACGATGATCTTAATTACCAGCTATAACAGCCATAAACAGCAGTTATAAAGCTCCTTCCATTTATCAATGACCACATGTCAACAAGTTTGACCTTTTTTTTGCATTTTCTCGGCACAGTCTGAGGTGGACTTGACGTCATTGGCTGACCCCCCCCCCTCTCTCTCCCAACAACAAGCAAATACGACCCCTTCATAGCGTCCCCTTCATAAGAAAAATCTACTATGGGAAAAAGTTTTCCCAAACCATCCATGACTCTCCTGCCCGGCGACAAGTACGACCGCCCGGCCCGCTGGGGATTCCCCAACGTACGACGTGGTCTGTTCCCAATAAATCACCAAACTCTCTGGATCGTTTCCACTGCCCACATGAGGGTGCTTTGAGAGATCGTGCGGATTCATGACGGCAGGACATCTTGTGAATTGATGGCGGTCTGTTTTAACTCGAACTTCAGAACCTGTTCAGCAACCTCGGAAGGGAATCAAACAAGGAATATCACAGCTGAAAACGTCGCAATCAGTCAGGGGCAGTGACAGGAGGGGCAAGGGTGAGCCCGCCTCCGGCTTCTTTGCTTGACCAATGGTGATCGGATAGTGATCGATTAAGGATAAAAACAACCAGTAGTGGAAACGGTCTACGAAAAACTAAAACCCATTCCCTTTCTCTGTTTTTCTCTGCGCTCTCACGTCCACATGGCGTTCTGTGACTGCTCTGACCATCAGCATTGCAACTTTTCAGGCATACTAAGTAGCTCATCCACCCCGATGTCGTCTGTATTAGAAAAATCGTCGCCTGGCTCGGGACATGTTTTCTGTGCCGCTCGATTGGGAAGTAGTCGTTTGGCGCGATCGGTCGACAACTAAAACTCAGTCCCTTTGGTGGCGCCTTCCTTTCTGGTTTTCTCTGCGCTCTCACGTCTGCATGGCACCGCTCTAACCTCTCACCTTGTAGCTTTTCTTACATAATAAGTGGCTCATTCACCCCCGTGTCCTCTCTCTTTAAGAGACCGTCGCCTGGCTCGCAACATGTTTTTTGTACCTTCCGGTGCTTTGGCGGTCGCAGTTTTTTATTTCACAGCCTTTCGCTGCCGGGTTCCCCACCCCCCCCCCTCCCTCCCTCCCCCCACCCAAAAGTTCTAGTTGTCACGTAGCCGGCGCCATCACACTGCCGTCGACACGCCCGAACACATTATGGTAACATTTTGGGCACGAACTGCGGCACGAAACAACATTTGCCATAGTGAAACGAGTTTGTGCAGTGTTGGAATGGAGCCAGAAGTCATGCGCAGGATTAGGTTGTTCGAAAAGTAATGCGACACTTTGACCAAATTTTCGGACTAAATTTTCCGTCACTAAAAGACATCTCCAATCTACAAGGTAACCACAGTTGATGACTAGGACTAGTGCCCTTCTTTTGCACAGCTTCTCATTTCCATTCTCATAGAATTACGGCAACTATGATAAAAAGAAGAGGTGGACCTCGTTTTCGGAATTTTCGCTCTCTAAAGGATGAGGAAGGGATCAAAGGAGGTGGTACTTAGGCTGCTAACTTTACTGAATAAGCTGGGTATGGTCGCATTCCCTTATCGAGATGCATGGTCTGTTGGCGCAGCCTGACCCCTACATGCGGTTTTTGCAGTGCAGAGTAGTAGAGAAAAATCGAGTATTTCTGAATGAACTTCAAGCGTGACGTCATCCTGGTTTTGAAACTAATAGAGTGGACTGTGGTCTCTACAGCTGTGCTAGTATCCAGTGATTTCGCTTCAAAATCGCACCAGTGGTACACCGAAATCTTTATCCCATGCACATCTGTTTTTGGCCAACCACAAGATCTCACAAAAGTTCTTTCGCTGTGTACAAGGAAAAGAAAACTCAGTCACGGTCATTCGGTATGACTTGTCAGAGGGGTTCAACTCATGAGGCATCCTTCATAAAAAATTTTTCCGATAACCGAGACTGCGGAGAAGCATGGCAGTTGTCAGTTAGGTGGAGCCTAGAGAGGTTGCCAACTTACTGGTGGTTACGTTCGGCTGCGCCTCAAGAAGCTTGAGTAAAGGCCGTCATTCTGTGCTGGTGGTCGACCTATACATTGCCTACCTCCGAATTAAATAAGTCCAGCTAGCGCTAATGCAAGAGCTACCCCGCCATGGCAAGCGATAACCTTCCTCAAGACAACGTAGGTGTTAGCTTCCTCGACTACGGCGGAGTGGCCCTACAGGAACTCATAATATGGGATAGGTCGAAAAGTACCTCGATCTCTGAGGGACTTTTAAGCTTTGAAACTTTCCACAAAGTCATGATATACCCATGTGCAGAAACCCCAGAGGACAGTCTCCACTAATCAGGGATAAAAACATCCAAAATGATTTTTGGTCTTTTTCTAGAACAATTCAATCAAAGTGTCATTACTTTTCGACCAACCTAATAGTTTCCCGACATTCTGTATCTGAGATGTGTAAAAGCAAGGATTAAGGTGATTAAGGCTTTCTTATGGATGGAGAAAAGATTTGTATCGATTTGGTAAGCGAGTCGAAGTTTAAACCACCAACACATCCCAAATTACAAAGCTTTCAAACCGTTTATCGCTTTTGAACGACTTTTCTTTGGATTTCATTTGCCTCTGCTTGTTAGCGGACACCACGGATGATTGTGGCAGCAGCTATCGCTGAAAGGGTTCATGCATGGAAATGCTAATATTGGAAGTGCGGGAATCTGTAAAAGATTCACAGATTTTGCATGTGCTTCAAAGATCTTTCAGAACTCACCAGAAGGACCAGAAGCCAGCTACGATCTCATCGTTTCTGTTGCTTTTCTGGAATTGTAGCATAGTTAATACAGATGTGGTGTAGCAAGCACTGACTATACGAAAGATAAGTTCAAGTAGGCATCTTCACCTTTCCGCTATTTGGGAATAGGACCAGATTTTTGAAAAAAAGGCCAGCGCCTCGAAATATGGCTCTAAAGATGAAAAGTTTCTTCACCAAGTTCTAAACCATTCTCATATAATTCTCACTGCTGTGAGTCTTTTTAGTTTTCTCGAATTTTTTCTTTCCACTAGTATTTGAATGCTCAAGTTAGGGTGTCAGATCGACGAATATGAGCATTTTCGACGCCACTTTTGGCTCTAAAAAAGCTAACACAGCACAAGCACACTTGCTGGGTATATGGCCGAGGGGCTCTATCTCTCTGGAATGGATTAAGTGAATCGAAAATTTCAATTTTGTCTCATCAAATTCTCACAGAGAAGCATCGGACCTAATGCCTTATTGAGTCCAACTGAGCCTGCTTAATCACCTTACAATTAGTCATGGGATTGATGCCAGAGGATAAAGAGTCTTTAGAAATCATAGAGTGCTCCTTTTCATTATCAAGCATCACCCCTAGTTGATGTTAGATGTTCAGTACTCAGGAGGCAGGTTCCGTAAGCAGTCGCTTCTCAAGAGGGTCCCCCATGAAATGCACATTCCCAAGGTTCGAATTCCCGGTCGCTTAAACCAAATTTGAGCTCTCATAAAGAGCACCTTTCTCTGGTCATATATACTACAATTAAGAGCTTCTTCTTCAGTTTGAGAGCCGAGATAAAGTGCAAACTGTTGTTGTCGAACTCTCTTCTAAATCGACCCAACACTCCAATTCAGTGAAATGAAAATCGACAGAAACTAAGAAAAGGCAGGAAACAATCAAATCATCTTACAGAGCAGAAAATTACCTATCGAATAGCCTAGAAGACATTGAAAAGGATTTTGACTTTTCATATAGAAAATTGTGTGAGAAAAACGCCATTACTCATGGGCCAACCGAGTACCTCAGGCAATCGAACTATCCAGAGAATTGGCGCGAGGGATAGCCTCCCAAACCCAAGAGTCAAATTCATTTGAGTGCTGAGGAGTAAAGAATACGGAGAAGAGTTTGAAATCACTACACTTAGACCTTGCCGTGTGCCCCTTCCCCCACCTGCCTTGGCACTTCGTTTGGCATGAAACTGCCTCAGAATTACATGCTGGCGTCTACGTCAAAAAAGCTCTGTAATTCCGGCGCCTCCAGAGCAGTAGCTGAGCCTTTTCGTTCCAAGCAATAATTTTCGTGATATTCGTGCTCTGCTGGTCAGACTTCCCCGTGGAAAATGTGGCGATGTCTAACAAGAACAGCCCTGCGACGGCGGCGCGGGACTAAAGCTTGAGGGAAGATGAGGAAGAACATGACGATGAAGCTAAAGAAAGGGAAAAACCAACATTCGATTGAAGACAATCCACTGATCCCCTGCTTGGCTCAAATACATGTAACAGTATCAGCATTCTCTCACTGCGCAGTGCTATTTCACCCGTGACCGTACCCATAGGTTGCATAAAATTTTCGTCACACAAAGGAAAAGAATAAAATAGATGTTTTATTCAAAAATTAAATAAAAAAAGATTCCCGAGTTTCGAATTTAGCCTTGGAATACGAAATGAAAAGGCAATAGCATTAGCCAATCCTTTCAAAAAATTCTCCCGATTTCCATTCATGTTATTATCATTGCAGAAGGTGTGGGAAAGTTCCGGCCAAAAAGGATTTTCGCAGAGGTTTAGGAATACCTTTGAGCAGGTAACGCAAGTGCTCGTATTCCACGTATTTCAGGTGCTCTAATTGTTGCAGATTCCGGAGAAGGGAACAGATCAAAAGCGAGCGCTATTCATGTCTGTTCGCTTCAACTCCGGGCTAGCAAAGGCAACACGCGAAAGTATTAAGGTTGGAAAGAAAGTCCTATCGCTCCTGTGACTTTTTCTTTTTTATTTTTTAACTCAACACACAATGGAAATAAACCAACAATATACTGGCCATTGTTAGTCA
>MU917105.1:7433-29835 GCA_036418165.1 Cooperia oncophora | reverse complement strand
CTCCTCTCCCCACCCCCACTTGACAGAAGCTTTGTGGTGAAAAAATCAGAAAATTCCTCCAGGAAAGTGTAGAAAGTTTGAGAAAATCGATTGTTGGGATGGAGATGGGTCCTGCTAGAAGAATTATTTTGAGAGGGGGGAGTGTGTTTTGCAACACTTTCTCTAAAAGCAGGACGTGCCCTAATGTCGTCCAGCATTTAAAAGTAGGAGAAATAGCATGAAAATCGTGTCCATACCATTTCGTAGCTTTACAGAATTTTACAGAATTTCATGAAAATATCAGGTTTTCTGAGAAGCCTTTAAAAAGCCCCCCCCCGTTGCAAACTACCACCTTAAATAAAGTCGAAGCTGGAACGGCAAGGTTCATCACACCTTTCTATCCACATGACCATCACTGCCATTTTCACTATCCATCTCCCAACGACGCCCCTTCCCTGAGGAAGCATTCGAAGTGTCATTTGTGGAGAAATGATCGCTATCGGCATTCCGTTCTCGTCGGAAACTGTTATACCGTGGCCTGAAGCAATATACACACATAATTATCATACATTATGCTAATCAAACAGAGAAATAGCACATAAGAGTGTCACATAAAACATCTGTAGCCACTAATGAGATCCCAATTAAGAAATGAGGGGAATACGAACCTCTCAATTTGCAGCGTATTTGAAGAACCTGCGGCTGCAGCGGCAATATTGCCCGTAGAGACGCTTAGAGCTGGTCCATTGTTCGTACTTGCTCCATTACCATTAACTCCTCCTCCGTTGCAGTAATCGCTACGACGACGGGTGTCCTGATTCGAACCATTAGCACCTCCGTTTCGACGTCCACCTTTAAAAAAATGGGTTGTTACTGGCACAGTGCAGGTGGATTATTTGGGCCAAACAGGAAATTGTGAGCCACTATACCAGTAGACGAACTAAGTGAGTAGAAGGAAAATAAATGTAACTTCCGCATCAGTGCATCAATCAACGACGAAAAATCTCTTTATCTTCTCTGAACGACTGCAAGCCGAAACAAGAGGAAGCCCATTAGGGGGAGGGAGGGCGGGGGGGGGGCGGGCGGCGGGCCAGGAGGGGGGGGGGGAGGGGGGGGACGGGGGGCAGGGGGGGCGCGGGCGCGGGCCGGGGGCGGGGGGGCGGGGTGGCGGGGGGAGGGAGGGGGCACTCAAAGGTTTCTTCATGCAACACTACAGTGATGTGGCGTCTCCCTTTTCCTTGAAGAAGCTACCACCAAACTTCTTTCGGGGTTGGGCAGACCGTTGCACCACTCACCGTTAGAGCGACTAGAGAAAAAAGGTCAGTTGTGCACAGGACTCCTTTAAAAGACCCTCCCTTGCGAACTTGCGACCCCAAATGAAGCTGCAACCTCACGAAATCGGTCTCAAAAGGGAAGGAAGAAGAAGGATGTGAAAAACTACTTCAAAACAAAAACGGTTTGCACGCTCTTTCCAACCCCTAACCCTCAACGAAATGGGGAGACGAAATAAGGACATAGAGAGAAAGTTGGCGAAACTTTACGGGCTGTTGTCACACCACGGAAGTGCTAACGGTTGAGAATGAACTCCGCGAAATACCCCGGCACCTTCGCGCCCCCCGCCCTCAGAGTTTCTCCGCAGGCCAACGATCCCCCCCATCCTACAACTACCATATTCCTCATTTCCCCCAGCTCACTGGCCGGCATTCGAGCCTTTCAAAATCCCTCAACTTTTCACCCGAAAAACTGCCATGAGTGGGGGAGGTATGTTGTAACTGAGGCACTGAGGCAGGAAATCGACGCGAGAAAAGCGCCAGCTCCTCTCTTCATCAATCTCGGAATATATTCGTAAGATATTGAAGTATCTGATTTTCCGCGCCCAGAAAGGTGTTAGCGGAACTCTTCATTGAGACTTGCCTGGCCTTTGAACTAGATCGTCGTCCTCAGCGAAGTGCGGAGGACCGAAATCTTTTTCTCTGAGGCAGATGTAATCTCCCTCCCCTCAGCGACCCAATACAACCCCCCCCCTCTCCTCAAAAGTTAATACTTTGGCACGGCCCCCACGCATAACATGCCTATCGTGTTCTTTTTAGAAATTCCTGTATTTTACCCCTCCGAAAAGGTGCCTGGAAGGGCAGGGGGCGGGAGCGATGCAAAGTGCACTTGAAACAGGAAAAACTGAGAAAAGTCACCGACCGAAAACTTCCCTCAGAGGCAGATATAATATCCCTCCCCTCAGCGACCCAATATACAAAGCCCCCCCCTCCACTCTCACATGTTGATGCTTAGGCCTCCTTTCCCAACCTGCCTATCATGCTCCTTTTCCGAAGCCTTCCACTAATTCCTCTTTGTCCCCGAAAAACTGCCGTGAGCGGGAAGGAGGAGAGGAGGGATGCATAGCGCCGTTAAAATAGGAAAAACAGAAAAGTATGAGGATTTCCCCCCCCCCCTCCAGTGACCAAATACGACCTTACGACCTCCTCCGCTGGAGATTTTCATCGGAGTAGGTCGTTCTTGGTTGTCACCAAACTACTTCCTGATCCCCTCGTGATATTGACGAACACACCGGCGCCTTGGTGTTAAGGTACGGTCTCCGGTTCCACGACGGGGACCACCTCCACTGGCCGATCCACGACCACCTCGTTGTGACGTTTGTTCGCGAAAATGACGTCGTTCCATTCCACCGTAGTGAGACGTTGATGGAATAGTTCCATTGATTACAGCAGACGAGTGTGATGGAATCGCTCCATTCGAATGCATTGCATAGCCATTCGTTCCGGGCGTATATGTCCGTGCAGCTTAAAAAGGTTCAAGAGATCGACCAGAGAAAAACAATATCACGCCATTTATAATACTTCTCATTTCAGACTAAATAAAATAAGAAGAACTCATAAAAAAGCAGAAATAAATCTCACAACGCGCATGTTGATTCCTTTGATGTGAAGATTGGCCATGCCTATTTATCCGTTGTCGAGCTTCGTCCTGCACATGAACTACGGTAGCACCTGGCCGAAACGTTGCTCTTGGCACATAGCCATAACTGGCTAAGAGTTGTCCCAATTCGTAAAGAGGTGTGTACAATTGCGGCTCTGCAGCTATCGGCTCCGGCATCTAAAGGGAAAGAAACTTTGAGAGGTTGATCCACTAATTAAAAAAAGATTGATTTTGAACGCTCTTCGGCTTGGAAGAGGCATTTTGCACTTTCGCTATTCCTTTTGCCAGGTTATGCTGACAAGGATCCCCAAAATGAGACACTTGTGAAGTTACGAGAAGGTACCAATGAGTCAATTTGGTGAAAAGATTTTGCAAGTGTTTACAAAATCGCCTACACAAGCTTCAATAAGGATCATTCGATGCCCCCTCCCAAGCCGAAGATGCGCTTAGATGTGTTGAAGAGTGAAGTTTGGATCACTCCAAGAGTAAGCCAACAAGTAAACTAAAGATTATTTGCCTCTTTGCTTCAAATTGTTTGGATCTCGAAAAGACATTTTCAAGGAATTAATGATAAGAAATGAATAATTATGTAAAATGTAAGAAAAGGCTCCGTGGCAATGTCTTAGCTGGCACGTCACGTCGTTATTTACACGCAAAGGAGAGTAGTACACAGCTGAAACATCAACGGCGCATGTCAACAAATCGCTCGTGGCCGCGTGGCGCAATGGATAACGCGTCTGCCTACGGAGCAGAAGATTGCAGGTTCGAATCCTGCCGTGGTCGAAATGTTTTGCCACGGTCACATTTGCTTCCTGCTTCGATAGCTATTGTATTAGCCAGTTATTCGAGCATTACTCACTTGGTAAGACAGTTATTTGAAAAAATGAAATAGATTTTGCACCACAAAACGTGGTCTGTGCAAAGTGATCCAGGACTTAGTGTGGCGCAACACCCCCGTATGAGCATAATCAATACAAATGATGATGGGAAAATATAGGTTGGAAGGTAAGTCATGTCAGTGTTTCCCTTTAAAAGCTTACAATCTTTGATTCTCGATGCTTGAGCATGAGGTAATATGCCATGCTTGTAGAATACGAAGCATCTAGAGCTTTCGTGCAAGAGGTGCGAGAGGGCGCCTGCTCTTTCCTGGTTCTGATTACGATTTTAGCTTCACAGGAGCACCTTGGCGTCCTCATCTACCGGTGGCCCTGCGGCACTGGTGTCGCGGCGGCTGTGTGCGACATCAAACAGTGCATTGACGGAGACCACACTACCGATTCAGGATCGTCACTTTTCGATTCGCTCATTCGCGAAAGATATATAGATCTCCAAGAAATAATCTCGTCAGGAGAGCCTTCAACGAAGTTGAAAGCTTTCACTGTTCTCGAAGCTGTTAAGAGTCCGGAGGCTACCGCACCCGTGTCTCGACAAGATCTCGAATGTAACCTAACTGACATGCGTCCACTCGCCTGTAACATTTTACTACCAAAAAATACCGGCTCGATGGACCACCCATACCTTGATCGATGGCAGGCTGTGCAACTGGGTACCCCTTGGTGAGTCTCCCCTTCTCCGCCCTTGTCAGAAGAAGAGTTTTAAGGAGACTGCTTAGTGGACATGAGAGATGGGTCCTCTGTGATTTCAAACTCACACAGTACCCGTGTGTCCTCTTCTCAAAAGGCGCCATCCTGAGATTCCCAAACCGGCATCGTTCCGAGAAGGTCACTTCTTTAACTCTTCTGGACGGCGAAGGGAGGCTGCACAAGATGCCCAATCATTGGGAACACATGGTAGACGCTACCATCTGTGCTCAGCTCCCTGAAACTCTTTGGAAATTGTCGAGGAAAGAAGTGACCGAGACCAAGCTTTTCGGGGCACCTCTTTCGTAGTACGCGAGACCCCATACCTGCTATGGAGACCTACCAAATAATTGAGGAGCAGGGCTGGGAGACCAGTCCCCGCTTACCATATATTCCCTGACGTAGTCCCCTGAGACTGCTACCTGCACCGCCTCCTAGATGCTTTACTTAGCTAAACACCGAAAACTTTCAGCATAACTTTGATGACATTATTCATGAAATGACCAGCCGCCGACTACTCAACTCCGCAAGCCTCCTTAAGTTCTGGATAGGGAAAGGATCACCTCGTCCATTAAGGCTAATGCGAACATAGTACTAACTATACTCGCATACTTGTTGACTTAATCCCCACCTGTATTGAGTAGAAAATAAAAGAAAAGAAAAGTCTCAACATCGAACAAGACCTTCCCTTCCAACCGCGATAGTTAAACACACGAATTCGGAGAAAGTAATTGTTGACGAGACAGCATGGGAGCTAAAATGGGTCAAAATAGTTTAGGCATCGTTTTGATATGGAACCAACTCTGCTCCGGCAAAAAGATTTGCTAGGCGCAGTTCAGTGGGCGACGGGGGAGTATTTCGCACTTTTGCTACTTCTCATCAACGTGTCGACCCATCTGGAGAGCCTTTTCGTGAATTGGCAGGTTTCTATTGTTAATCGATGAGCTTACTCCAGCTTCACAGGAGTTCACAGCTTTCATCAGGTAAAGTATGCAGACCAGAACTAGTGGAGCAGTGAAAGTGCAAAATGCTTCCCCCCTCGTCGCCGAACTGCGCCGATTTGCTAGGTATAACCTCTCACTAAACTCGAAACCTTGAATTCAAGCAGCTATTCGCGCCTTCCTCAGGTATTTCTGAACTGTAAAAGTGGTACATCCTAATGACTGCGGACAGGACTACTTTGTCTAAAGAAATCATCAACACCAAATGAACGCGGAATGGTACGGATGGTGCTTCAAAGCGAGGTAAGTCGGCCCCCTTCAATTAACCGTTTTTATTTGGTCTTTGTTCATATCCTATGGTAGGTCAACGGGCTCATTATCTTCGAAAATTTCATCACTGCTGCGAATTTTTTAGTATCAACAATGAGCTAGGCGTTCGTTGGTCGGGCCGCGCCCAAACATACAACTGATAAGCCGTTTCTGCTACTTCCGGCCCAATTTGAATGAGAATAATCACAGAGATTCGCTGCTAGGCCTTATCGCTTTCGAAACCGAAAAAAGTACAAAATAGCATTATTCACGCATCACTGCACCACTCTTTGGAAATTGGGCCAGATTTAGACCGAAAATCACTGGATTGTTTGATTTCAAGTTTGATCCCCACGAGCAGTTTGATTCCTTGAATACGACAACACACCCGCTTGCTGCGGGCATGCTTGCCACTTGCGCCGAAAATATGGAGATCGGCGCCAAAGAGTTTAAATCGGCAAATTTGCTGTAAACATGCCCCAGAAGGTCTTTTGAACCTGCGGACACGAGTGTCACACCCGCTTAACGCAAAAACTACATGCTTAACGAGCGCTGGCGCCAAACCGGCCCGCAGTTCGGGGCGCCAGACGTTGCAGCGCCAGGAAGCAGTGATATTCCTGTCTAGGCAGCCAAACTTCTCCTCGGACAAAATTTCGGAAAGATCTACCTCGGGAAAAACCTTGTTCGGAATTAGGCCCCACTTTCAATGAATGGGGCAGCAAAGGGTGAACAGTGACAAAGAATCATGTGCAAAGGAATTATGACAAAATCTTGCTTCAAGACGGCTCCGATGCTGAAAAGGTCGCAGGGGCGTTCTTCATCCGCGTGCTAATTTGAACAACTGGAATACGTGCACTGTGGTTACAACTGATCAGGGCATGTCCCGCCGTTGGAGAGAATTTGTGCAGAAACGACTCCGCTCCCCCAAATTTCCCGTCTGATATGACACCCTCCCCCCACGACCCTACATGAAATCCTCTAGAATCTCCTCAATCTCCATTACTTTTCTGCAGTGTTTCCGAAAATTCTCCATGTTGTCTAGAAAACAGTTGCTGAGTCGGGAGGGGTACATGACACACTTGTAACAGAAAAAAACAAGGGAAATCAACAGCCGCGCAGATGTCCCTTCTCAAAGAGCAAAATCAAATGCAACCCTCCTTCTCCCTAGAACGACCCAATACGATCCCCCACCCTCGCTAGGAACCTCCAACGCACAACGTGCCGTGCAAGTGTCTTTCTTCCATTTATACCACACGGTGGGAGGATGTGAGGCATGTGACGCGTAATACATCATGTCTGGTGGCATTCATGTCTCATTTCCGGGTTATTCAAGCCATCGAGTGGGTGACAGCACTCGTGGAGTCGTTGTAGTTCAGCCGGTTCATCAAGTCCCCATTTCAAGCTCCTGTGAATCGCAGCAACCGGCTTATGGTTAGGAAGGATGGTCCGGCGCTTAGACTAATATAGACAGAAACTTGGGGCCATAGCAGATCCTCGACAGATCTGCTATAGCGAAACAGACGAAAACGACGGACTGAATGCTTCCATTGTCACAAGCCGTGAAAGTCATGACAGAACACCGACGTTATTCACTTACAAATTATGGGGCTGGGTAGAAGAGTAGCATGTAGTTCGCATATGAGCAGTATTTCACACGCAGGCGGCGCTAGCGCTATATACCCCCTCCCACCTCCCACTCGACGGAAAATTTTTGGGAGAAAAACTGGAAAATTTCGGGAAAAGTGGTAGGAGCCTGCGGAACTTAGTTAGGCAAAAGTCGTCGAGACTCTCCTATCAGGAAGGCGCAGCTCGTACTGACAACAACCATTTTCACTCAGATCACGATGCCTGGCACCCTGCTACACCACGTGCTCCTTCATGAAATCGAAACTCTCGAGTCGCCCGCTCGCTATTTTGCGGCTTTGACGCGAATAGAGAATCGCCGATCCGACGTTATGGAGAGAAAACGCGCAAGAAATGCCATGGAGAATTATCATCCTGCCCTAGCGACCTAGGAAATAGAGAACGGCAGAGAACGGCGCGGAAAGCGAGTGGATTCCATCGATTCCTACCTACTCCTTTAGCGCGCGCTCCCCCAGGACATCAAGTCGACGATTCCAGTGTTCTCCCCAAAACGCTATATCGAAACCACCACTTTCCTTGATGCCAGATCCACCTCAAGTGTCGATACGCTGAGTCCTTCACTCTTCTGACCTGAGTGCAGCTTTACGCACATTCGCCTCGAGAAAAAAAAAAGCCAGAAGTGGTCCACCGGTATCCTGGCACTACTTATTTTTAACTATACTTGTTCTTTATACCTGAGTGGAGTCTTTACCGTCAAGGTCATCCACTTAAATGGTGATTGCGTGGGAACGATATGCGTGTTTATCCTGCACAGAACCCCCTCATAACAATAGTTGTTATGAATCGGAGCTATTAATTTCGGAGCACTACTACGGAATAATTTCTGCAATGGCATTTACACTTTTACTCCAGGCTCGTCGAACAAAAAAGTACGCTCTGTTCTTAATCACTATTCTTGACATCAACTGAACTACCTCTCCTACTATATAGTTGCTCGAGATACTTCAAGAATCATTATATGGGAAATCGCTTGAAATAAAGTGCAAAGCACGAAGTAGATGGATTGAGCTATTCACGCTTAATTTCTGCAACAACCATGAGAAGTTACTACAGGAAGGCAGCATTCTGTGACCCTGGTGATGGGGTGAATTCGATTTGCAAATAACGCGGTCTCGAGGTATTCAGCGGGGAAAATTTTGCTTTTTAGGCTGCGTTGATAGACACTTAACAATAAAAGAATTGCAGAATGCGTACCATCGATTGGATAGGAATCGATCAACTCCAATTCCCTTATTCCTATTCTGCCATCCCGCCACTGCCATCTCCCTCTTTCCCAGTGTATCAAAGAAGGAAAACGCGGCATAACAACGAAATTACTCCCCAAAAAATATTTCAAGATTGTTCATACTTGTCGTACCGGCAAACGCGAAGAAGGTGATTTTTTAGGGATGTGCGAAAGAAAGTGGCGATAAAAGATTGATGGGCAATCGATCGTTCGTATTCACCAAATATGAATGTGGGCTAACAGCATTTTTGAAGAACAAGCGGCCAAAAATCAAATCACACCATGATTTCATAAAATTGCCGATGAAGCTTTGATAGCTTTTGTTACGAGAGAGAATGTATGAATGGTCTACTAACACAAGCATTACGGTAACACGAAGATGGGCAAACTCCACGGGAACAAAACAAAAGTTCTGATCAAAGTTTACCTGTGTAGGCATCCTGTCGATCGGCGGAAGGTCGCTAGGTGGACCGCCTGCTTTTATTCGAACCTAAATTCGCTTTTACATCAAAATTTAAACGAACGCACACGTCTTTACTTATTTTCTATTGCCTCGCTGTTCCAAAGCAAGGCCAGATTTTGATGCAAGAAACCTCTAGGTGACTAAATTTCACCGGACTGCGTTCCTCGAAGGCAGCTTGACCCTAATTCATACGTATGCCAAGGACCCATTGAGCTTAAACACCCGGCACCTGCGCCACGGGCGCCTGGCTCCTTACGTTCAGGAGGGTCAAACTACTCTAGGTCAAAACTCCAGCTACTCTATTTGGTGCGGATGCTAGGGCGAATCAGGGAGGGTGGGCTTGGAGCGGGGCCACTCCGTTCTTCCGCCCGTTATCCGGAAAAGAGTTATGGAACAAACTGATACAACCTCATTTTCGAATGCCACCTGCTGTTGGAGCGACAACAGACAACAGAAGCGACAACAACTGGTAGAAAAGGCTGGCGCCGCGCCAAACTCGCCCCTTTGACACTCCCCAGCATCCACAGCAAAAAAAATCGTGAATCAGTTCTTGATGAAACCACTCTAATAAAAAAACCAACTGAGCAGTATGTACAGAACTCAATGTGAATGAAGATCAGTAAAGATAAAAAAAATGCCATAAAAAAGAGGGAAAAGTAAAAGTAAAGTAAAACTCACGCAAATTGGCTTGTTATTAAAAGTGATATTCATATTTTGAAGGTGAAGATATGCTTGTTGAGTGGTCTCCTCATGTCAAACGCTCCATACTCAACACTATTGTTCAACCATACTTTGAATCAACGTAAGCGTGGACCACCGGTAGCATCTCTCTCACATTCCTTAATAAACCATGTTATTCAATTCTAAAACCAGTACATGTTTATGTTTGAACCTCTCTGTCTGCTTCTTCACTAATCTCCCTCCTAAAAAGCATGCGTACTCGTCGGCATACGTATTGCACATCATTTTGAGAGACGGTTACTATTTCGTCCTCAGCTAGACTGATCCAACTCCATCTTGAGATCGGTTCCAAGTCATACTACCTTGTACCATTCAAGTTCTGTGTTAGTGGAAAGATTTATTTAAAATAATATAAATTTCCGTTCATCGTTGAGAGGTATTTAACGCACAACATTAGTTCAGATAGGGAAAGTCTGTGAAAGTTTATTTGGAGAAGGTGTATTCCATTTGAGCTACAGTATGCTTCGTTCCGCGATGGACCACTGTATGGGATCTTTTCTCAAAACAAATCCATGGATTTCAATCTAGACCTTTCCAGCTATGCTAAAGCTGTAAACTAAAGGAAGGGACTAAACTCTTTGGAACATCTCCTTGAGACCGATCCTCACTCCATCCCCCTCTTCCCCATCACCACCCCAAACTTCGACATGATATATATCTCCTATTATCTATTTACAAAAAGCTTAAAAGTCCTGAGTGGAAGCCAATTTTTCTGCCAAGATATACGACGATATCAAAAGACCCATCTGTATACCTTATAGAAAGCATTCTGTGGAAGACAATGGATTTTGGAAACCTTTCCGAGCTTCATTTTTGGTGTTGCACCCATATTCACACTTAACTGCAACTTACTTAGAACAGGAGTGAATCGTTAGGTTCAAAAAAGTCAATGTGAAGAGAAATTCATCCTCAGCACGATCCTCCCCCCCCTCCTTTTTTTTGCTCTCTATCAAAACAATCTGATGTGCGTTAGTCAACCGTATGGGGTAGACAACCTCATCAGAGTCACATGTACTAAAGCAGTTAGCCTCCGATAGCTATCTTCTATTGCCAAATCGATGACAAACGGAATTTTGTGATGGTACTACAGTCGCCAAGGTTAGTAACGTCGAGGGATTCCTTATGCAAAACCAGGAATGAACTTGATCGAACAGAAGTATCGTACTTGGAATTGCTCCGGCACTCCCGAGCTCCTTCCTCTCTATAGCCTTGGGATTAGGCAGAACTGCTCGTTTCCATTACAATGAACCCAGTCCTGTACAGATACTTTAGTACCCTCGCACCACTAATGTTATTACGCTCATTCCCTTAATTAACGTTCAACCAAATTTGTGTATTTACATTATTTCCTTCTCCAATAAACAAACTTCACTATTTTTATCGAGACAAGCTCTCAGTTGTTCCTTAACTTGTTATACCTGCCTGGACAGAAAACATGGCCAAAAAATCGTAATGTATAATTTTAATCAATCTCTAAAAAAGAAACAACTAGAATAAAAAAATGAATTGAATCTTATGGTGAATCTCACCTCGCAATACTTGCAATATAAGGTTGTAATCACTGGTTAGTTGAACAATTTTTCGAAATCCCGCAATTATGGAAATTGGAACAAATTGGTCAGCATCCATTTGGCATCGTAGATATCGATCAGTAATTAAATTTTCTCTGAAATACTCATTCCTTTGTGAATAAACACTCACATTCTACTGACAAACATCTTCCATTCACGACGGACTACTGCCTTTATGTAAATAAACGTATAACGCATAACACAGCCTAGTATTGAATCAAACAGTTTTCCTTTCCCTCTTTCCTTCACCGAATTGAAAAGTCATGCGCAATTTAACCCCGCTTTAACATTACTGCGAAAATTCATATTTGCTATGATTACTTAAATAACTATTAGAACTTTGCTGTATACCTAGTGCGCTTAAGGACGAAAGTTATCCATTTAGATTAGGATTCTCATTTTCCAACAAAATGTTTAAAAAAAACTGGAACACAAAACAAATATCCTCTGCTGCCTCGAACTTTGCTTATCGATCTCTGCCTCCGGAAAATGTTCTTGACACATCTTCCAGACGGAAAAGCGACGATCGTTAATTTGTCTGTTCGTCTTGCTGTGCGTACATGCGCCTATATCTTTCCTATCAGCTGCGCAAGTTTCGCAGAATTTTCCATCTCTTATAGTGACGACGAAGACCAGGCCAGGGAAACTCGTCTGTCGGGCGCGACCGTCGCTCGCCACGCCAAGAGCGCAGCAATTTGCTTTATCGCATAACCGCTTCGCCAGTCTGTGGTTGCAACGAGGGAGAGTCGGCTGGGAGGGGACAAACCTCCGATTGACCACCAGGAAGAGTAAAAACGAAAAAAAATCATTATTTTAAACAACTTTCGCCATGCCAGACACGATCCCCCTTCCAAACACTAAAATATGACCTCCATCGTTTTCGCAGGGCTCCTCGACGATTATGGCCCCAACTGGGGATGCTTCTAGAAACGACGCTCATTTCCGCTTCTAGGCACATCTGTCGAGGCATTTGCACTCCTATACCCCCCCCCTTACCCTCACAAGGGTTACTGCTGAACAATGTTGAAGCCAGCGCTCTTATTCCTACTGAGCCTGGTACCAATTAAATGGTCCCTAGGGGATAGAAAAAACAAATGACCGCAAGGATCGCCACAAAGAAGGGCGCAAAACCAACTTTGGTTTTCTGGTCAGGACAGCTAGCGTGATTTTGCATCAATCGCCCTCATTTGAAGCTACAATTGATCTTGCAAAGGAAGGTGAAAACAGCCACAAAACTTCAACCACTACAAATTCGTGTCCCCCTACTTATATTACACAATGATTAAAAACCCCACTACTTTATTAGCGCACAACAGCCGCTTCTTTAATTGAATTCAAAACCAATACCGCTTGCAGTGGTCAGCATCCTACAAACATTCCTAGGAAATGAAGAAAACAACCCCGCATCGCCTGCGGCCACCACGGGCCTACGGGCTCTCCTCATTATCGACATGCAAGCCTTCTGCTGAACAAGTCCGCTCACTAACGAGAGCGAGGAAATGCGCCAAAATTAAATGAAAAACGCGAGCGTCAAGCTTCAGTGGTGGCTCGAGTGAGCAACAACTTGCTCAACCATGCATGTCATGACAACCCCTTGACGAATGAGGTGGTAATTTCTACTTAACAAGTACACATCGAAAATAGTCTTTCACCTTGAGAAATAGTATTCAAGCTGCGCTTTGAGTTGTTGCTTGAGGTCTGGCATTGGAAGAGGCGGTGGAATTGGTGACGGAGCACTTGGAACCGACATCGCAGGCACGTCACAGTTCACCAGGTTGTTGCGACACTCAGTGGTGAACCTAAAGTCACACAATTTATTTACTGCAATTCACATTCAAAAGTTATGGCACGATATCATAAAAGTCTTATGACAATCGAAAAAAAAACGAACACAGTAAAAAAAGCATCACGAGTAAGGCTGCGTTCATACTTTAGTCAGCGCTTCGAGCGTCCTTCTGAGCGGCTGGGAAAATATAGGTATCGATCAAGCGTTTTAAGCAAACGCCAATGTTTTCAGCGAGGGCCCGCGAAAAGGTCAAAATGAACCGTGAAACGCGCAAATCGCATAGTCGCTCGAAAAAAAAACGCTGCCGCACGCTCATGGCGCTGACCAAAGTATGAACCCAGCCTGAAACATTCCTTACCAGTACGGCAATTGAGGGGCTGGTGGCGCATCGACTGGAGGCGGCGGAGCTTTTTCAAGATCGCCGACCATGCGCTCGATTTGGCTTCGATCTATTTGGATAGCCTGAAATTAAGATTTTACAGAATGAGCAGCGTCGTAAATTTTTGTGAGCCTAAAATGAAGAATACACATAGAATTTCAGCATTCCAGAAAACCCTAAGCTTTCTTGGTGATTAGTGAGCCACACAATCGCTCGTGACTCTTCCTGTTTTTCACTCTTGCTTTAGATTTCTGCACTCTGATCTCACAACATGGCTAGATAGCAACAAGAGTGAAGTTGAGCGTAGCTCGATGGTGATCAAGCACATTAAACCATGCTAGCCGCGTTCATACTTTGTGGCCCTGGAGAAACGAGGAATCAAGGAATAGGGAGTATGGCTTCGAAGAATCGCAGAACATACGAAAAGCACAGTACAGAACCCGTGGAATACGGTTAGAGAGCATCTGTCAACGGAATGCTTCCTCGCTGCCGAAGGTTCAGAGGTATTTTATCGTTGCATCCTCTCGCCGAGCAGTTGAAGGGAGGAGAGAAAGAAGGAAGAAAAAGAAGAATGAGAATGAGGAGAAAAAAGGAAGAAGGGAGGAGGATCTACGGTTGATAGATATCCTGACCATGAGAAGGTGGAATATATATAGGGGCATGGTGCGATAATACGGCTAATGCCGTTTGGACTCCAGAAATTTCGTCTTCGAGCTCATTTTCAAATTGCCTAAGTCACCAAATCCACTAAAAACTTGTATATAGGGGTAATTCAACATCCTGATTACGAGTATGACACTCATTCTTGGCGCTGGCGCCAAGAGAGGACACTACGATTACCTCCTGGGCTCAGCCTTAGCAGAGCGCAGGTAACCGTAGTGTCATCCATTAGCGCCAGCGCCAAAAATGAATGTCATATTCGTGATCAGGATGTTGAATTACCCCTATATACAAGTTTTTAGCGGATTTGGTGATCTTGCCACTTTTAAAATGAGCTCGCAGCCGAAATTTCTGGAGTCCAAACGGCATTAGCCGATAATACCGACGGATGAGCCATACGCAACTTTGCACAAGGTTTTTCTAGGTGTTTAGCTTCATTTCCACGCCACTTATCGTTGTTTTTTTTTCGTTTCACAGCATTTCTCGCTGAAAGGTAGGGAGAAACGACTGCGAACCAGGAATTAAGATCACTACATCAGCGCTAAGGAGTTTCAGAGCGAGTTGACCCTATTCCACCAAGGCCGGAGCTCCTTGAGCCTTGAAATCATAGATGTTCAAAATGGTGTTAATATGTGCATTTAAATATCCCCGTATATTTGATTAGCGCCGAAAAGCACATGTAACGATTTCGAGAACCGAAGAACCCGTGAAAAACTTTAGATATATTCATTGAAGAAGGCTCCAAATCCCGAGCGATCGGAATCAGTCGATATGTACCGTACCCAATCTATCTCGTGGATTCCAGTTCCCTAAACTTCTTGGCTATAGGAACCACCGGATTCGCAATGTATGAACGCTATCTCAATAAATAAAAATAAGAACAGAAAAACCTCATCCATATGTATTTAGGAAGATAACGTGAGAGGTTGTGAACTGTTCAACCTTTTCACTAATCACATGTAATTACAAAAGTAAATAGGGGGTAATTACAGTAGGAATGTGCTTATATATAGCCAAGAGGGGCGAACTTCGGCTTGGTGAGGACAATGAATAGAACACAGCAAAGTTCGTACAGGCCGCCTTGCGGAGACCTGAAAATCCTGTAAAAAAAGCAGCTCAAATGTACCATTCTGTTCCTTTGCAAGAAATATCAGGACCAAAATGAAACACGTTTTGCACGAACCAGCGAAAGTGCGTAATGCCCCCCGGTACTAAGCCGAACAGCGCCTCAAGAGGGAACTAGCAAAAGTGTCACATAGTCATCTGCTTTTCGAATGTAGACGTTCACGGCAGACATAATAAATTAAAAGGTAACAAAAATTAAAAAATGAAGACGCTGACGCATCATAGGTCCGCATTATCGTATTCTACTTGTCAGGACATGCCACCACCTCCTATAACATCTAATGCCATGCCAATGGTGAAGAAATCGCTTCTTATATTATGCACCTTCCTCATGATTTATTTGATTTTTGAACGCCACATGGCATTTAGCGTTGGCATTTTTAGACGACATTTTCGCCTATGTCTAGGTCGAAAGCGTAGGTGAACCTAGCCCTCTACACAAAAGGGGGTGCTAAAGCAGTTTGGGAGGAGACCACTCGCCAAAAGCTCCCATATCCCTTCTCTTAATCAAGGCCCAGGCTTAACAGAGAGTAAACTGTGTCATCTGCAGGAACTATCCCTCGACGACTTTGGTGGTCTGCGCTCTAAGCGGTCCCTCCCCCCCCCCACCAACACGTTATCATCTTGAAGGGTTTTAGAGTTCCATGAAAATTGGTCCACCCGCTCCAGAGCCCTCTCCCCACGTAAATGACGCGACGGTCGGATGGTTCGCCGCGACCATAACCGCACCCTTCGCCCCCTACGCGCGTAAATGACGCGACGGTCGGATGGTTCGCCGCGACCGTAACTGCCACCCTTTGCATACCACGTTCTGCTCCAGACAACTCGTCCACATCAGTCAATCTCTTGTTTACAAGGCTGCTCGCTCTACTTTGCCACATGAAAACTCAGAAATGTTCATTACAAAATACTTCCAAGTAGCTGAGAAGCATTGAAGTCGAGGAGTGATAGTGAAGGAAGACGATAAATAGGTAAGAAACAGACGGAACTGATCAAATAGGCCACTACTCGGGTGTTCTTCGCTAGCGACCGTGGCAAAGTAGGGCGGGACTTATGTTACGAAGAAAATGCCCGATGCGGACGAGTTGTCTTATGCACAGAATGGCATGCCCCGGCAAGATGCATAACTAGCGCTATAATTGAGATCAAAAGTGAAGTGAATAAGGAGAAAAGTAAAGAAGACAAAAGAATCGTCCATTCACTGTCGAACGATATGGATGAAATAATGCGTTCGAACGTGAAAAACGCCATCGAATTATTCAGCAATGAACGCCCGTCGAATTCGGCTAATCTCTACAAAAATCAATCAGAATTTTGCATTTCTGCAGATGACAAGCGCCAAAACGATAATACGTTCAATATTATTCCTGCAAATACCCGAGCACTTTCAGTCCACGCTTCCTTCAGATCTTTTTATTTTCTCACTGGCTGCGAGTTTCCACTCCTAGTCTATTTCTTTTTCTAGATAGGGTGGGGCAAAACCGGGCAGCGTGCTAAGAAACATAGTTGGCTGCAGACTCGAAACGCTAGAAAACAGAGGACTGCAACTGATAAGCTTATAATCCTATTTTCTCGGTAACAGTCTCGCAAAAAGAAACTAATTCACTAACTTAGCCACTTATGCTACGCGCACTAATCACGAGAATCCGAGCCTTGCACGTAGGTCACACCACCTGAGCATGTGGATGCACTTAGGCAGAACTGGGCGCACTCCGGTTTGGGGGGGGGCAGTTGCACTGCCGCTGCTTCCCATCGTCATGTTCATTCTTTTGCAAGTGTTAACATGTATTCCTTACAAAGGTTGACAAGTCGTCCCTTACAACCCTGACAAGTTTTACTTTACGGGTCCACAAAATTTTACAGTTCTCTACTCGATGGCTCGACACGACAATGGGAAGTAGCGGAAGTGCAACATGCCCACCCCCTTACCACAAGCTGAACTGCGTCCAGAACCGCATTTGGTAAGGATTATTCTTCACCAAAATTCGATCTAATACCCCGCACTTTTGAATACTGTAACTTCATTTCCATGAAAGGGGTATTAAAAGGTCGAAGTAAGTTTGAGGA
Source organism: Cooperia oncophora (assembly GCA_036418165.1). Taxonomy (NCBI): domain Eukaryota; kingdom Metazoa; phylum Nematoda; class Chromadorea; order Rhabditida; family Trichostrongylidae; genus Cooperia; species Cooperia oncophora. The sequence goes on along the minus strand of MU917105.1, from coordinate 12,434 downwards.
GAAGTTCCCAGGCCTAGCCATTTCTGAATTGTTGGTTTTCGAAACATTTGGATCGTGCCATTGCCAAATATCGGCAAGACAGCTAAGTAGAGGGCATTTGAAGACAATTGCCGCAATCATCCACATCGTGTAGTAGATGCTCAATCATGAACCTGTGCCCATGAGTAACTTTCCATTAGAGAAGAAGCGAAAAGAAAAACTTTGCGAACACTCTGAACAAAGGTCCCCTTAAGAGTGGGAGCCTGGACGAGTTTGTCGAGGTCGCTAAGCCCAATCAGCAATATTCTACGTGCAACCGATTCCCGGCAATAGCACAGGAAATCACTCGACGACGCTCCAGGCAACGCTATGTACACACGCAATCCCGCTTGTAAGCTGTTGTCTTGCAGAGGGAAAGTAATAGCGGTTGCAAGAATCACTCGTCTCTAACTCTTTATCTCGCCGTTAAGAGTAATGAAAGTGGTACATTCCCTGCGAGTGTGGGCAACGATGCCAAATGCATGGAGGCATTTAGCGGACCACTTAATCGCTGGAACTGTATTTAAAGATCCAAATGTACAGAACTGAGACTGGAATGAGTATTTCAGAGTGAATTAGCTCCAGTGGAAAGGGTTTCAACATGGTGATCGGCATTTTCTCAAAAAGTCCTTCAAAGCTCCCCCTTCAGCTGACTTGCACCCATATTAACACGTTCAGGCACGTGTGACACACATGATGTGTCATACATTTTTACTGCACTGTCTCACATGCTCTATACCATACCATTTCATGTAACCAGTACGTGCTTTTGAGCGCGAAACACGCATATCTCAATCGAAAAAAGATGAAATTACGGACTACGAAGTAAAAAAAAAGATAAAATCGGCGGAAGATCCTCGCAGAACGGCGGAAATGTGGTTTAACTTATTGCGGAGCGCCGCTGCATTTTTAGCTATTTCTACATTGAATCATCTTTTAGCTCTTGCGAAACTTTTTTCTCTCTCTCTTCTCATCTCTCAAGTACAAAACAAGCCACTAGTCCATTATTGGCAGCCATTTCGAGAAATATTTCGTTGGGTTACGATCCGGTTTCAAGATATTCTTAACACATTGCGGACCGCCGTACTGCGCGCACGTCCTAATCATTTCATCATTTTTCATAAAAAATTGATCAGTAATTTCCTCCCTATTTTCAAACGCTCATGAGGGAGGATATGTTGATAACCGAAGACGTGTTTTCACAAGAACAGAACATGAAAGAATATTCAAAATAATCAAATAAAAGACAGCATAGAGGCAAATTCATGACACACCATGTGTGTCACGCGGTCCGGAACGTGTTAACCGGAGCCCCCTTCTGCTTCCTTTTCTTCCTACCTCCGCGTCTTTCCTCCATTCCTATTCTCCTTCCTTTTCCTCGTCGTCCTGCCCCTCAAGTGTACCGTCGAAGTATGCGATGAGAAAAAATCCTCTCTCAACGGCGAGAGAACATCCGGTTGAGGGAAGCCCTGTAACCCGATAATCCCTGTCCAAACACGGAGTTTTTCAAAACTTACAGAGTCTTCATTTCCAGACATTTTCAGGATTCTTTTATGTTAGACGTAATTCGCGTCGTGGAAGGTGCGAAGAAAGATTGTGAGCCAAGGGGATGAGGGTTTTCATTCAAGCTTGGGTGCGGAAGGAGAGCCCGGCGTAGGCCATGCAAGTCATCCACACCGGACCTCCTTGCTCCTGGGCCTACGCAAGAACTTTTACTGACCGACTGTAAAGAAAAGAAAAAATCTATGGTGGTACGAAATGTTTCAGGGCGCAGTTTGTCTCCGTGGAGGCTCCAGGTGCTCAACGAGTCTTATACAAGTCACTTTGTCGAGACCAGTAAGTTCTTGTTATGGAAGTGGCTCACTTGTACCATCCCGGCAGCTTTACAAGAGTTTACAGGTATAAGCAACCTGAGACTTGCTGGGAAACTGAACTAGCAAAAACACTGAGCAAAAATACATAATGCCCCTCCTAAGGCGAAGAGCGCCTGTTCTAGTGCTGGGTGTTTGTAGAGGACATTTGAAACGCTAGCACCTCAAACTAACAAACGCTGTCTCTTGCAAATGCCAATCAGCTTCAATCCTATATACAATCCCTAGAAGTGAAACGCCTGTCTTAACTTCCTCCTACACCTCTCTGCTCCGCTCAGAACGAGGTCATTACCTCACTAAACTTGTTCAGAAGAGCTCGTAGTGGCCGACTGACAGCAATCCATCTCAATTATTAGAGAAGTCCTAGTCGATTCCAGCTCTAGCGCGTTGCCGTTGACACACAACCACGACAAGCTACTAATAGCGTCAAGTCGAGCAACGATGCAAGCTACTAGTTAATTAGCTATAACGTAGCTAATAAAAACGTTGGCACCGGGTTCTAGAAAGGGTGGGAAGGATGACCTACGCATATCTGAAGATAAGAGTCATCCCAGAAAGTCTCAGAGATTACCAGGCTAAAGTAGGATTTCTAGGAAACATTCATGATTAAGCGCTCGACATTTTTCGCTAGCCGAAGTACGCAGGGATTGATTGATTGGGAGGGGGGGGGGCACTAAGACGACTCCGTGCAAAGCGGGGAAGCGAAAACCCTTTTCAACCCAAACAGGCTGGTTCAAACCTCCCAGAGTTGCTTCTCTTCCTAGGTTTGGGCAAAAGTCTCAACCCCTTAACATAGCACCATTTTTGCACAAGAAGTCTTTTGAATGCTCCTTCTACAAGAACTACGCCGACGTTTATACTTATAGATGATGCCGTCGCAATCAGCCGAGCAGGTATCGGAAGGCGTAGGGTGATCCCATCCCAGCTGCGTTTTCCTACCAATAGCGATCGATTCGGGGAGAAAACAACCATTGGTAAACTCCAGCGGGAGGACTCATTCCACTTCTCCAGACACTGCTAAGCCTGATTGCGACGATATCAACGGCTTAGATTACAGATTATTCTCAGCTTACAAACTGAAATGAAAGTTATCTACGTAAAGATGCGAAACTCATGGATGATAAAGCGCTTAGGCTTGATTACTCCTGTCGTGCTGATTAAACCCCATGCAATTCGAAAGACAACCCGATCCGCGGATTTCTATGCGTTAATCCGGATTTCCGGAGCTTAACGAAGGTTTTCATAGAGAACCAAATCTCCGTAAAGTTTAACAGCTGGTGCTCTCAAAGCAGATCGAACTGCCTACATACAAAGCCCAACACAACGAGGTCGATAAGAGCATAGGAGCAATTCGCGAAAAAAGAGCTGTGGCCACTTATAAGTACAACCACAATGAATTGGATGCTCCCACCGCTAAAGGGCGAAAACAACAACATGAGACTTCAAATTCACAAAATTAAGTTAAACAATTAAATAAGAATATAAATGAAAGTAATCAAATTATAGTATTTGAACTGCGTTTCAAATTATAGCAATTAACTCGAAGAGGTTCATCAACCAGGCAACGAGTGAGTCATCTTGGAGACTTCGAAAAGAGACAGGATTGACGTCGTCTAGCGCTACAAGTGAACAGAACCAAGCGTGGCCGCAATATCTGAGAATTCTGGTCAGGGACTCCCGATCTTATGAAGCCCACAGTAGGAGATCGTATGAAGCCCACAGTAGGTACTGCGCGAGGAGGTAAGGATGAGAAGGCATCTTGTTAGGCGGAATTTCTCTCGCTCCAGAAGCATTTTCTGCCCACGTCGCTTGATTGAGCTTTTGATAGGAAGTGAAAAAGCAAGAGGGGAAGGAAGGGAGGGAGGAAAAGGAATGGGGGAGGCTTCTCGGTTGAAAGACATCATGAGACTGGGGAAGGGCTACGTCAGTATTCGGATCTACCTAATCATCCCAGCTTGTTCTTTCCGATATGACCTTTTTCCCAAGCCTACGGAATGGAACCTTACCGATGGTAATATTCTATCTCACCACCAAACACAAATATTTCATACCCCGGAGATGGAGGAGGCGTGGCTGCGCACTTCATACGGCATGGCGGAGACTGCCTTTTTTCTAGAATAACCCAATTCGAGATGACTGTCATTCTGAACTATGCTGGATAAGGACATGGTTTCAGTTGTCGCAAAACGAAAATATCCCCCAGAACAGCGGTCACTACGTTTGACGCAAGTACCACGCCCTTCCCATCTCCGTAAAATGGAGTGTAATCAAGTGATATCTAAGAACATACCACACCGAGTACCAGGTTATCAATTCTAACTGGGATTTGATTCCCAGCAAAAAATATGGCAAATCTAGAAAAACTAAAAAAAACTACCCAGTTTCGTAGAAACTTTAATACCTTCATAGAAATAACATCTCTGAGTGAAATGTCAACTCAAATTCCCTGGAGGTCTAATCACAAAGAAAGGACCGAAGTTGTAAAAGACGAAAAAAGGAGTACCAGTTTTTCTTATTAAAATCGATTCCCAGATCCCTAGGATGCAACATTCGATATTCACATCTCAGCTATTGCTGGGAAAGTTGTCATAACAAATGATTCGCTGAAGAACATCAATCTCCGTAGAAAAATGCAAAGAACTCAAGCGAGAATAAATACAAACATAAAGCATACTGAGTAAAAATCCTATTTTAAAGGGCTACACGCACCTCATTCCGAATCACAGTCACGATCGAACCATATTCGGTCGACACAACGAGGTGCTACTGGATTAACAATAGCCTTTCTGGTATGGTCGGGCGAGCCAGAAATGAAGAAAAGATGAGCTCACTTGGATAGAAATTTTCGCAGCTTTTCAGACTAAGCATGTAGCGGTACAACTACTTACTATCATCCCAAATCCAAATCGAGATGGGTAAAACAAGTTACCAATAACTGATTAGGAGAGCGAAGTACTTACCGTTCATCAATCCTTTTGGGATGGGGCACGTATTCTACTTCCACTCAGAATCAAAAGCTTATTGAATGCGACAGGTGCCTATACAATGCAATACAAAACAATACTATACAATGAATTGCAGGGGTCAGTCCATGTACAAAAGTGATCCTCCC
>MU917098.1:0-11487 GCA_036418165.1 Cooperia oncophora | reverse complement strand
TGAATAGGAAAACGAAAATTTGAAGAAACGGTAGGAATGCGAAGAGGGGAGGGTCGAACCAGAGAGAGGAATTTTAAAGGGGTTCGTATTCTGCAAAGATTTCTCCAGCGGCAGGACCTGCCATGAGTTCAGGACATCCAAAGTGGAAGGGAGAATGTGAACCAGCGTTCCTAGTTAGTTGGCTCGGCATGGGGATTTGGCATCGCTTCCTGAGAGAGAACAAATGACCGATTGTGAAATTTCTTTGGCTAACTATAAGGCGATGAAATAGACGGTATCACACGTAGGCTCCCAACTATCATAACGCGAAATTGCTATTTCGAGTCACTACTTGTTCGCGCACGATGCCGCGCCTCGGATTTCCTGAACTAGACCCTGACCCTATCGTCCGATACGTCACTGAGTGGATTATTACTACGCAGATCGGCTCATTGGGGGCACCAAATGGTACTCAGCGGAGCTTGTAAAGGCACATTGTGAAGACCTGTAAATTCCTGTAATCTAATGCTTGCACGATTTTGTGGTTCGCGAGAGTTAACAGGTTTTCTAAGTGAAACCTGTTAGTTAACATGAACTAGCAACAATAACAAGCAAAAGTGTAAAATGCCCCTCCTAGCTGAACAGCCTCGATTACTTCGCTTTTACCATTTCCTGCGGTTTCCCTCGAAACAAGGCTTGCTTATGTTCGTAGCTTTAACATCTCTTTAATGGACTTTTTATGTTCTCTAAAAGCTAGTCTGATCAATATTTGATAGGAAGCTCTCAATGTTATTACAAGTCAAGCATTGGTTCAGCCTCGTGCTTTGCGTTACTTTTTTGACGCGTTAGCCATGCGTTCAGTTCAATCTATGCTTTTCACTGCATTGATGTTTTGTCGTCTTTTCTTTGGTCGATCTTCCCTATCATCAAACTCGTCAATGTTTGCTGAAAGTGCATGTGTAGTATAAGCACGTTTGCTTTAAAATGACACGTTAACTTTTATTTTTGTTTTTCCAGTAAGAATCATGTTTGAAGACCTTGGTGCCCTTTGGCTGAACTTGTTGGAGAATTGTTGTGATGAAATAGAGCACTTCGTGGGTTTGAAAGGATGAGTGCCGAAGTAGTTGGAAGTATTTTCTGGAATCATCATTCCTCTGATGAGGTGGCATAATAAATTTATTTGGGCGCAGTTCGGCTTGGTGGGGCACCAGTTAGTACTCAGCTAAACTTCTACCTAGGCCACATTGTAAAACCTCTGACAATTTAGTTTTTGCACCGCCTTTCCTTTTTTTCATTATTTGGTGGAATTAGCACTGGGTGACGCTAACCAGAGAAGTCCGCCAACTTACCATGGAACCGCCACAAGCCTGCACCCTACTGCACCATTACAAACTTTACCTGCTCATAAGTTGCTTATGAAATGCAGGTTGCAGTTTTGCTATCTATGTAAATAACCTTATAGACTCTATCGATGTAACCAGGTCTCCCATGTTCCGTGGTCACTGTTTGGCGGACTTCCCTGATAAGAAACTGTTAGTCAGCCCAGGCGGCAGGATATCCTTTTCTGGCATAAAGCGAGCAGATCCGGAAAACTCTCCCATAAAGGCTGCAGGTCCGTACTTAGGATTTTCTCACTGGTTTATTTTTGATTTTTTTTTCGTCTTTGAAGGGTCATTTAGTGACTATAGGTTCGTATGTGAACTCCGCTTCCACAATATACTGTCGCGAGGTTTGTCTTCAAGTGTCAAGCCAGTCGTTTTGCTGGCTCGTCTTTACCGTCGTATGACCTTTAAGGTGTCATTAAAGTTTGATTGGAGCGCATTAGTAGCTGTCGGCGCGCCATCACTCCTGGAGATTCTTCAGAGATTCATATCGTGTCGTGCTCAGTCGGTATTGGTGCCGCCGCAGTAAAAGCGTGATGCCCGTTGTTTTGGCAATGGCACTGTTTGCATGGGCAAGTGTGTTGACTTGCAAGCTTGTTTTCTTCTCAACTTCAGTGTGCACGTCCGTGAAGTATCTGCCGGATGGATGTCCTTATTCTCACAATGATCAAATTCTTGTTATTTACATTACTTGGTTATTTTTGGAGATTCTATAGTTGGTTACGCTTTTTTTTCTCTCAGGGGACTGATGAACTAACATTTTCTAGCTTTTCACCCCTTTGCTGAGGGCTAGGAACTGGTCAGAATGAGCGCTCTGGATCATAGAGAGTTATCTCCATGACTCAGATCAATTTTTTGGAACTAGGCTAGGGTTTAGGAGAATAGCATTCTTAACCTGTAATAGTTTGCGACTGTCGAAATTGGATTTGAAAGCAGCTGGAACCGTTCTGTATCCCCTACAATTCTGTAGTTAGTAACTCCAACCATACTCAGGCGCAGCTCGGCGACGGGGGCATTTTGCACATTCGCCCCTCACTAGTTCGGTTTACAAGTCTCACTCTGGTGAAACCTGTGAGCTCTTGTGAAGCTGGAGCAAGCTCGAACCACCATGGTAAACCTGTCAACTTTTGTAAGCTCATGAAATAGCTCTCTGGATGGGTCAGTACGTCGGTGGGGGAAGTAGCAAAAATGCAAAATGCCCCCCCCATTGCTAAACTGCTCCGAAGACTCATTGTCAGTTGTGCATGAGCAGTTCACAAAAGGGTGCTTTTGTACTTTTCGCTCTATAATGTCTGTACAATGCCATGCATATGTCGAGAAAGCCGCGAGTGAAATACGATCCGACAGGGTGGACCAGTTTTTGTGGACAGGAAATGAGTTCCTGTTAGAATGTCCTCCATCTTTCTTCCCGGCGTTTCAGACTACTGTGCGAAGTTTCTGTCGGTTTTTGTTTTTCCTTAGTTGTACCAAATGATTTGAAAGAGCACCGTATATGGATGTGTGATGGTTTAGAAAAATGGCCCAACCATTTGTTTAAAATTGGACCCCCATGTCCGTTTCATTAACTGGATTTTAGACTCTGGTCCAAGACGAGTCGTACCGGGTCGGGTACTGCTGTTGGGGGAAATTTTTAGCGGTGTATAGCGCACGTAAAATAGGAAAAATCGCGAACACTGTACGATGGAAGACCTTTTTCTCGGGTAATGCCACCCCCTCTTCAACGACCAAATACGACCCTCTCGATTGGGATCTCTAACGTATGACGTGTCCTGTCCACCAATAACTTATTGTTAGTGTCGATATTACGAGCTAGTGAAATCATGACAAATGACTGGCATGAGAGGGGAGCAACTCCGACGTGAGTAGGCTCTTTTTAATAAAGTAAGAAAGCCAGTTTTTGCGTGGAGGTGATTAGTTCATCCACTTCGGAACTTCTTTTGAAGACATAGGCGAAATCTCTCATTTCCCAGCACAAGAGTGTGCGACATAGGAAAAAAATCGAAGGTGACAGAAAAGGGTGCGAGTTTGTAAGACGCCAGTTCCTCGTCATGCGCAGATGACAGGCGGGCGCTGTTGGCTATGGGGGGGGGCATTTGCACTTTTGCTACTTCCCATCGACGTGTCGAGCCATCAAGTGGAGACCTGTGAAATTTTGTGAAGCCGCAAAATGACACTAGCCAAAGTTTCAAACCACCTGTCAACTCTTGTAAAGCAATGAAATTTCACAGGTTTCACCAAAGTGAGACTTGTAAACCGGAACTAGTGAAGCAACGGAAGTGTAAAATGCCCCCCCCCTCCCATCGCCAACTGCGCCCGACAGACGTCATGCGACGTCGTGCACGTCCAAACAGGAAACGTATTGAAATGTGAACTTGTTCTGATCTTGCGCGAAATTTCATTTGACCTGTGTTCAGTTCTACTTCGGTGTTCTCTTGCACTTTGGCTGTGCTTTACTCTTCCGATTGTACTTTCGAAGACCTCTTGCAGTTCGGGACCGTTTTGTGTGCAGAGCGTTCTCGGCGAAATCAACAAAGAAGCTGGCTGACTTTGAAGTCTTATCATAAGAAAGTAAACCCTGGGTTAGGCAAACACTCGACGAGCTACTGGAAATTGAATTGATTTCAGATTGACTGCAGGCAATCTCCAGTAGTCCATCAAATGTTTGCCAAACCCAGGGTTTACCTATTCATGATAAGGCTTCAAACTCATACAACTTCTGCGTTGATTTCGTTGAAAGTTTTCTGTTGGTCTTGAAAGTGATGGTCGGATAGTGCTGTTTGTCTAAAGAAGATGGCTCGGTAAGATTATTCATCGAGGTCTCGTCCCTGTACTAGGTGAAGTACGAGAGGGGGTGGGATGAGTCATTAAACTGTGAAACAGTCCCAAGTACTTTTCTGTCACATTAAATACTGGAAAGTCGTCTAAAAACTCGAAAACCCCGGGTAGGTAGGTAGCGGTTAGCTATTGTGGCGGGAACCTTTACAAGTCTTCGGGGTAGTTCGGAGACGGGAGGAGGGGGATTTTGCACTTTTGCTACTTCCCATCGACGTGTCGAGCTATCTGGAAGCTATTTCATGAGCTTACAAGAGCTGGCAGGTTTTACCATGGTGACTCGACGAGCTTGCTCCAGCCAGGATACGCATCGCGTTGTGATCATTTCCTGAAAATACGACCCCCCCCCTCCCCATGCTACCTACCACTTTCCTAGATTTTCCCAACCTCCTACCACTTTTTCCATTATTTCCCGGAAAACACTTTTTCAGCCAAGGAGTTTCCGTGTAGGGGGTCACACCCATTGTGAAACAGGGGAATTTCTTCTTTTATTTTCAACTATCGGGAATAGTAAATGTATAGATCTTTGGCAGTCCCTCTCTCAACAGCGACCAAATACGACCCCCTCCCTCGCGGTCAAATACCCCCCCCCCCGTTGTGATCACCACGATGGCTGTGCCTTGACTCCAGCTTCACTGCTTCAGTTCAGGTTTCATCGAAGTGAGACTTGTAAACTGGAATTAGTGAAGCAGCGAAAGTGCAAAATGCCCCCCCCCCGTAGCCGAACTGTGCCCAGGATTCCCTGATTGATCTGCGCGAATATACCATAGTACAAAGAATGCCTTGAGAATAATTTTCTATTCAAATAGATATTTATCCTTGATGTGTTCGAGTTCGCAGTTGTATAGATGAGAGGGTTGGCGAATAATTCGGCTCTCATTCTTTGCGCGGCAAAACTTTGTCAAGTAGGTGGGCTGAAGGACTCGGGGCGTCCGCTTAGCGTCGACCCGAGACGACAAATTCTTTCGCGTCTCGTTGTCATGGGCAGCCCGGCGCTGTCGATTCCGTTTTCTCCGCTCTTTTCATAACGTCAATGCTGGTCATTCAGGACACGTTTTGCCTTTGAAATTTTTTTTGTGTAGTTCCACCCCTTCCCAGTTCTGCCATAACCCTAGAGAATTCTTCCAGCTTCCTACCACTAATCCCGAGAAATTCCTCAGTTTTTCTTGTGAAGAACGATCATCGAGCGGTAGAAGGGGAGGGTGTACAGGTCACTTGAAAGCAAAAACTTAGAAAAATCAACAAGTGATAACATTATCCGAAAGCAAGTACGACTCCTCCTTCCCTCTAGCGACCGGATACGACTTCCCCCCCCCCGTCGCCACTAGGAATCCCCAGCGTACCACGTGTTCTGTGCTCGATGAACTATTTTAAATGTGTTGTGATCCCACTGGTTCCCCTAGATACTATCTGTCTGTATTTGCCTCATTGTAAACGAGTATCCCTTTCGATCTGTTCTTAGGTGGTGACCATTAGATACCTCACATCCAGATGTGTCTATTATCTTCGGGCTTTTGTAAAAAAATGCCTATTTCCGAGTAATTGCTGCAGTGAGCGGAAGCACTTCACAACTAGCTGTCTACGCCTCCTACGTAGCTGCGAACGTTGTAAATGCGAGGAATGATCGATAGTATAAGAGAAAAAAAATCCTAGGTTGCAACTATGATTTATTGAGAGAAGGCTGTTGTTCTGGATGGAGCCACTGCTGTGTTCAAACTTGTACTTTGTCAAGAGGCATTATTGAGTAATCCTACCGGATTATCTTGAAGGCGCACGTTCTTCTGATGTTCAGGCATCTTATTTCATCATGGTAATCCATGCACCTAGCATGTACTACCTTCGCAGACCGAAAATACGTGAAGGAAGCGCCGCCCGCTCGCGATGGAGCCTCGGCTCCGCCCACTGGTCACGAAAACGCCCAACATTCATTTTTTACCTGCTACTCGATGGTTCTATTGTTCCGCCGCTCCATCATTTCTCTATGCGAGGCATGTCTCTAGGAATCCCCATGGGTTCATTTTCTTTGGGTTGACGGCTGTGATAGTGTCAGACGTTATTCAATCAGCGCTGACCATAGCATCGTTGCTCCCTGCTCCCTCTGCTCCTCATCCCTGGCGAGCTGAAAGGGCACTGATTCACTGGTCACTCGAACCGCATCTGGTGCGTAATTATTACGACAATTGTGAAGATAGCGAGCTCAATGGTTCCTCAAAGTGGTCTGTGGTAACTTCAGAGGTGTTTATTAGTCGTGACGCAGTTGATATTATACTATTTATATTCATATTTACGTGTGTGGGTTTCTTAGTCAAATATTGAGTGAGTGGTTGTGATTGTGGTGATGGTTGTGGTCGTACACAGTTCCGGTTGCCCGGTGCGTTACTTTGTGGGAGGTGCTGGTTCGATCATACTATTAATATCAAACGGCAACGTGCTGTCTGGTCCTCTTTTGTCTCGTTTGTCTGTGCCTCGTCTGTCCGGAAAAAATTCGGGAGATATCACATGAAGGAGCAGCTAGACAGGACGGTGTTCCAGGAGGGTGGGTTGGCCTAGGGCATGGCGGCCAAGGAGTGTACGAGGACGCACACGGGCACAAAATAGCGCTGAACGGAGGGCTCACACGCGCCCACGTCTGCTGAGCGGGGTGCGTCCGCGCACGTTGTTGCAGGCCTCACAGTACTTGTTTCACAAAAAATCGCTAGGTCGGTCCTCTGAGAAGGATCCGGGGAGAGCGCGACAATTGTGTATCGGTAAGGGATAAGGAGGTGCAGTTGGCGGTGAGATGAGGGAGTCACACCGGTGATGGAACGGGCGCGTGTATAGGGTGGGCGTGTTGATAGCAGAACTTTTCAAAAATGTCGATAGAGTTCGCGGTTCTAGGAAGATCCCGGAGAGGGGAAAGTTTGTGCCGGAACTGCATTAGCAGTAAGTTGCAGCACGCGAATGAGTGGGGGAGTAAGCACCCGTTGCATGGGCGAGGCGGTGTGACTAAGGTAGAGCGCGGTACTGCTCTCGCTAGCGACAACGTTTCAAAAATTACGTAGTGGTCGGTTCCAGAAGATCCGCGGAGAGCGGAGAATTGTGCCGAAACGAGTAGGGCAAGCAGTTTGGAGGACGGAATGCAATGAAGCACATGCACGGATGGGCAGGGCCGGTGCGGCGGAAGTGAACGCTGCAGGGGGCATAAAAAACCCTCAAATTACATCCAGAAAAAGTCCGATGGAAATCGGGGTTAGTAAGTGAAGAATGAGCAACCTGGTTTGTTAGATCGCACCTCGTTTAGGGTCGATAACCCGTAGGAGTATACGCAAGTGGTTCGGTGCGTGTTTATTCTGTTGGTTCCTCAATCATGACTGGCGAGCGCTGGTTATAGAAAATTTGGCTGTGTGACTGTTGTGGGGGGTATATACTAGCAGTAAACGCAGAGTGCCGCCAGGCACAGATCTTCAAAAATGTTTTTTCGGATCATTGCGGACCCGGCGGAACACGGGGACCAACGTGTCAGCGACGCCGGAAGGAGGATGCGCTTCGCCGGCCGCATCGACTGGCAGTCCTCTCAATAGGAAAATTGCTCGCCGGGGACCGAGTTCAGCACGGCCGGAAGGAGGAGAGATCTCGGGCGGCGAAGGGCCGGGCGTATGCGGAACTTGGCCTCCACTCTCATTGGGAAAACTTTCTGCCGCGGTACCAACTTGCCACACCCGGAAGAGTAGGATCGGCGGCCCAGCTGGGCCGATTTCGACTGGCCCTCCCTCTCATGGAAAACTTCTCGCCGGGACCCACTTCACACCCGGAAGGAGGATCGGCCGGCGAAGCCGGCCGATCCGACTGGCCCTCCCCTCATGGAAAACTTCTCGCCGGGACCCACTTCACACCCGGAAGGAGGATCGGCCGGCGGGCCGATCCGACTGGCCCTCCCTCTCATGGAAAACTTCTCGCCGGGACCCACTTCACACCCGGAAGGAGGATCGGCCGGCCCGATCCGACTGGCCCTCCCTCTCATGGAAAAACTTTCTCGCCGGGACGCCCACTTCACACCCGGGGAAGGAGGATGTAAGGCGGCTTCGCGGCGATCCGACTGGTCCACCCCTCTTCATGCAATCGAAATTCTCGACGGGACCACTCACCCCGGAATGGAGGATCGGCCGGCGAAGCCGGCCGATCCGACTGGCCCTCCCTCTCATGGAAAACTTCTCGCCGGGACCCACTTCACACCCGGAAGGAGGATCGGCCGGCGAAGCCGGCCGATCCGACTGGCCCTCCCTCTCATGGAAAACTTCTCGCCGGGACCCACTTCACACCCGGAAGGAGGATCGGCGGCGAAGCCCTCGGCAGATTCCGACTGGCACCTTCATCTTCAATGGAAACTTTCGCCGGGACCCACTTCACACCCGGAAGGAGGATCGGCCGGCGAAGCCGGCCGATCCGACTGGCCCTCCCTCTCATGGAAAACTTCTCGCCGGGACCCACTTCACACCCGGAAGGAGGATCGGCCGGCGAATAGCGCGCCGATCCGACTCGGCCTTCCTCCCTTCATGAAAACATATCTCGCCCGGGACCAATTCACACGCGGAAGGAGGATCGCGCGGCAGACGAAGCCGGCCGATTCACGACCTGTATTTGTAAATAAACAATGACACGCGACCACGAGAATTTTATGGCGTGCCTGAATAGATGTACTGGGTTGTTGATGTTTTCACCAGATGAAAATCACATGGCCTTTCAAAAATAAAAAGTACCCAGGACCCCCCCCATTATTTCTCCTTTTCCCCCTCTTTTTTTTCGTAAAAGGGTTGTTGTTGAATCACGTCATGTGTAATTGTCGGCGCACTCCTATGGACAGTAAAGTGGTCAGGGTACGTTCTGTCGGTAGGGATAAATTCTGCGCAATACGACCCTTCGACGAAATTCCATTCTTTGGTACGCCCCGCTTCCTACCTACCTTTCTATAAGTTCTCCTAACTCCCTGTCACCTCTCGGGAGTTTTCTTGGGAATTTTCCAAGTCCCCTCCCCCCCGCCCCAAAGAAAGCCGCCTAGCGGGGAGTTCTATTGCTCATAGGGAACGGGGAAATTGAAAAACTCAACAATCGTAAAGATTCTCACAAACTGTTAACAAAATTAGACTTTCCTTTCACCTTTACTCTATCTCATTGTTTACAGTCTTTACGCGGAGCTCTCTCCGTATAGGAATCACAGAATTTCTCTTCGAACATCTTCTGAGGCGTTTATTCTATCTTGCGACGCGCTGTTGGTCGTCTGCAACGACAACTATCTCCTTCTTTTCCTTTGATTCCTCGTTCTGTACCATGTCCCTTTCAGGCCGGTATGTATATACCATTGGACTCAAAAATTGGACGTGACAAAGGAGATACATATCCACGTGTGCTTATGCTATTGCCATGAAACCAACCTCTGCTTTTTTTGAAGCGAAGAGGTGTACGGCAGAGATTTGAGTAATGATTCATTAGCTTGCGGCATCTCTGTCCCTCCGATTTCCGACCACCATACCCGAAACAAAGTTTTGCTCCATTGCGATGTCCTCTGGGTGTGCGGCCACTCGTAATTTTCGACGGTCATTGCCAAGCAAGTTGAGACTGTCAAACTACCTGTGGGCCTGAAACGTAACTTCTCAGGAATTCGTCTCGGAGAAGAATTTGTCTAAATATCAGACATAGGTTGAAATTTAATTCCTCAGTAAAGAAGGGATTCTTGTTTGGCGCTTAAAACATGAATCACGTGGCCGGCCAAATTTCCAGCTATTTCAGGAAAGACGGGCTTAGAGTTACTTCACAGGACCCTACTAGACGTTGCCATACGATTCTTCTGAAATTGCAGTTCTGTCTGTCTGTGTCTCTCTCTCTCTCTCTCTCTCTCTCTCTCTCTCTCTCTTTCGGTCGTTTGCGTCTTTGCTTTTTCAGGCAGGGTTTCTTTGAAGGATTCCCGGCATTACAGCCTTGTTCTGGCCTGGTGTTTCCTCTTTTCAGTCTCATTGATTCTTTCTAACGGCTTCTGTGAGAGAGAGAGGTTGGTTTTTGTCAGTAGCTGACTTTGCCATCAGTAGAAACCAGCTTTCACAAGTGCTTTGTTTTCTTGCACAATTGGCAGCCTTGCCGCATTCATTGCCAAGGTCGTTCATACGAAGAGGACGAATCTGCAGGCCCGTAGTTTAGCTTCCATCTTCAGAGGTGTTTTCCATTTCTTTTCAAATTTGTGGCGTTGGAAAATGGCCCTGAATTCAGTTACACGTGGGTTCTTCGTCCTCTTAAGCCTTTAAGTTTTGCTTTCGAGTCTCTCGCTGTAGTTCTCACCCCTGAGTCTACTGAATGCCAAGGTCTTCTGGCTATTTTCATGTTTCTGAAAAGAGCTTTTGCCCTGGAGAAGGCGAAATCGGGCGTAGCTCGGTGGGGAGGGAGGGGGGGGGGCATCTTGCACTTTTATGGCTTCCTATCGACGGTCGAACCATCAAGTGGAAACCTGCGAAATCTTGTGAAGCCGCTAGCTTGCTAGTGCTCAAGAGTTCACAGGTTTTGCCATTCTGACACTTTTACTCGGAAGTAGCGACAAAACAAATTGCCCCCCGCCCCCTCCTGTCGCCGCCGCGCCGCAGAATCGTAGCAGTGTGTTACTGTATTCGTGGTCGTTAAGTTCCGTAGCAGATGACCCATTTTCTGAAGTTTTACGAGTTTACGAGTGTTCTGGAAACTACGCACGAAACGTTCTACTCTGTAGGAAGTAAATCGTCTTTCAAAAGCTTGATGCGGAATTACTGCAGTGTTTCCCATTACCGGTAGTGGAACAGAGCGGTGTCGGTGCCAGTTTGTGAATCACTTCCTTATCACTGTTTAATCAGTAACACTCGACAACATGAAGTAGACGGGTTACTCCTACCCAGGGCTATTTTTATGGTGTTTTTCTTCTTTAATACGTAGGTAAACGGAGGAGTTATGGGCTCTGTAGGTAATGTTTCACAATGCTTGTGCCCCTACAACTCCCCCTCCTCGTTTGTTATCGTCGTCGTCAAGCGGGATCATGAGGTGGTGACCTTTTCGACAGTGTTCAGACATTTCCCAAAGCTGCGAAGCTGTCTAAGCGGCAGTTAACGTCAGCGACGGCCTTTTTCCGTCGGTGATTGTCGACAGAAAGTTTTTCAGCCGATTGAAAAGCCTTATAATGTTTTGCAGCAACGCCACTCAACAGGTTTCCTACATTGTTCGTTCCGCCTTCTTCTTGTGTCATAGGCGTAACTACAGGTATTTCTCCACTTTAATTGTGATTTGTGGGGTGGAAAATCGAATT
>MU917097.1:0-11566 GCA_036418165.1 Cooperia oncophora | reverse complement strand
TATGCATAAGCAGATCTGGAATATGAGGTAAGAAGGTTTCACTTCTTTTTAGGTCGGGATAAGGCCAACTCCATTTCCTGGGTGAGCTTCTTTTTTTTTTGTTTTTATTGTTTCAATTTATACAAGCGCCTTCAAAAGTTCCTATCGTCTGAACTGTTCCAACTTCCAAAACATTTATAGTTTACAAGTCGAGTTCAAACAACGAAGAAAAAAAAGAAACAGAAAGAAACTCACCTAGGAACCAAAACACTAATCATTTTACGCAACATCAACAGGTGAAAACTTTATAACCTCATGTATAAGCTCGACGAATGAAAAAAGAAACAATAAAAACCTACCTAAATGAAGCTCTCACGCTTTTTGCTCATTTCTATCCTGAATCAAGAAAGAAAATAGAAAACAAAAGCAATTAAGCTGGGTTCACCTTTCCTTGAGTCAAACAAGCTTCAGTACCTAAGGAAATTGTAGTTAAAGGAAAAAAGCATGAAATTGGTCGCTTACCCCCAAAAGCCTTCGGAGCGCACGTAATATCGTTGGGGCGCGCTCTGCCATGTACCGACGATCGCGGCGATCGCGCGATCGCCGAGGTCGCCGAGGTCGCCGCGATCGCCGCTGCTGTCGCGAAGTATGAACGCTGCCTTAAGCGCGGCTGAGTTTCTTTGTACTTATTAGGATGGATGGGCCTTTGATCGAAAGTAGTAAAAATGCTGTATCGCAACAGAGTACTGATAGTGAGCTATTTTGTTGATAACATACTGATAGTGGAGAAATGCTAACCGGTCAGTAACGCTCATTTCCATCCCGACTACGACCGATGTTGCAGTATATCATTGCGGGCGCTCTCATTTTCGAGATTATTCGGCTTCTCGGCCAGCCTGACGCTTCTACAGTCAAGTATGCAAAGCCAACGGTTGGTTGTCTTGCTTCTGGGATGACTGTCACCAATTCGACATGAATCAATGGTATGGTTGGGTGTCCCGAAACCTCCAGCTGAGCGCATTGCTGTGTGAGGAGCCTGTCCGGTAGAGGCAGTCGTTCCAATTCAACAACTAGCCAATCTAAGGTGTCCCAGGTGTAAACCCATGCCGAATTTCTGATTGTTTGGGCTTACTGCCACCCCATGTGGTAAATGAAGTGACGAGTTGTCACGAATAGCTGACGAGCTATAAAAACATGGAGAACAAATCTGATAATAGAAGGTTCTCACGCAAGGTCTTGTGCTCTAGCTCCGAAAGAGCAAAACAGAAAGAAATAAAATATGTGAAGTGTCTTTGCACGAAGTATGTAGGGTCATGGATATTTACCTCGTGCACTAGCCTCGACCCATGGAGTGTTGGGATCCTAGGAAGCCGGTCTAGTAAGTTGACCCGTAGGGTAGAGCCACGAAAAGCAAATCGTTAACCATAACGACGTTGTTGAAACAGATCTGGTGCTGGTGTTTTCCTGTACCAAAGCAACATCGAAGGGCCTGCACCGAGTGGCTGAACAATGAATCGTACCTTCAGGCTGATGCAAAAAATGAAAAGTTTCCGCAAGAGTTGAGGGAGATCCCAGAATGTTTTACCTTGGGTGTTTATAGTGTGTGCCATGCCAATGAATAATTGGGAATGGCGATATTATTGTTGTACCTCCAGTAAATCTCGCAGCACTTTGGAGGCTACTACTACTACAGGCTGCCTACCTCATAGATGGTAGCTGCGCTTTTAGCGTACGTGGTAAAGTTTTGAAACCATTATAGTCATGTCTTTTTGCTAGTCAGGGCAAAAACCGCTTTCTCAAATGGAAAAATCCCACAAAAAATGCAAGCTGCGTCATATACAAGTGAAGCACTTCTTCCCTTTCCCGATCACGATTATGGCGTATAGGTGTTCTAGCAGATGAGGCACCATCACACGCTACAGGCACGTCCAGGTGCGTAGCAGCTTCGAATCAGACTGATGTTCTTTCGTAGAAGACGACAAGAGTGGCCCCGGTACGTAATAGGTGGACGAAAACTGCGCCCGCTAGTGGATGATGGCAGGTTCGAACCCGTCTGTGGACTGACTTGCCCACAACTCAGTACTCTTGTAGAGGGGTAGTGTTAGGCCCACCAGCAAAAATGATAGTACCACCATACGAGGAAGCAATCGTAGCGGCATTCAGGTGCTCTGTAAACAATTTTAAAGACCGTTCTCGCAATAATCGGTCCGCGAAAATGCCTCCAGGCATTTGGCATCATTGTCCGCATTCGCAGAGAATACACCACTTTCGTCCTCCGGAGTGGTGACTACTAACGCAGCACTCCGCCAGATAACGTCGACGCATCTGCCAACTCTCCACTCCCCTGCGGGCGCGCCACGGCTTACCAAGCGGATGCGTGCTGCACGGCGTGTGCCTACCATACTGTTTGCCTGGAGGCTCGTAAGCGTCGACATCTGTCCATCCCCCTCGCGGGCAAATCCGGTCTGCACATCGTAAATTTGCTGCATACCGCAAGCCCTGCCTTCGCCGATCTGCCGCCGACGTCCGACAAACTCGTGTAAGGCGCCCACGCTAAAGGGTCTCTTTTCAAGAGTGCTCCAAAGGTTTTTTGCTTCTTCCTTCTGTGGTTGTGAGCCATATTACTCCAAACAAATCCTAAAAACGCCATGTCATGATGGGAGGTATAGTCATAGGGTCTCTGCAAACGACAGGGCGATTAAAGTGAAGTGAAATGGGGTGCAGCCAGCATAACCTTCCCCCATTTTATGGGGACTTATAGCATTATTTGTATGAAATGCCACCTTAGGCAGCCTCCAATCCTACGCTTGTCGTCTTGCAGGGATCATGACTGTAGTTCTACATCTATTACTAAAGATCCACCACTGTGGAGCGTATACAACAAAGTCGACATACTTTTGCCGCTTTCACACAGTGACAAAACTTTCAGCATGTTAGTTGTGGGGAATCAAGAAAATTATTGGTTTCAGGACAAAACCGCCATAACAAAACCGCCATAACAGTAACGAAGAAGACTTGTCAAGAGCAGAAACCACGAAACAACTATCTATGGTCTACATAATAAACATTCGAATATGTAGCCTCTGAATTTAAGGCGTCTCTAGTCAATATCTCACCAGCCTAGACATCCATCGTGAGATTCGGATTCCCACTCTTATGTCAGTACCTTTCGCTGTCTATCGCTACTGTCAGTTTTTCAAAGGATACATTTGCGTGTCGTGATACTTGGGGAAAACTTTGGAACTGGGCTGCAAATTTTGTCATTCAAAAGTCTGTAATGTTTCAAGGCTGAAGCCGAGCCACAGTCTCACGACCTTTCCGAAGGGAAAGAACGAGAAGAGTGAGTCAGGAACCAGTAATGTTCATTTTTTCACGGTCACCCGGCGCGACCTATTGGTGCATGAGCCATAAGCTCACATCCATCGACCTGACCTGACCCCACAGGGAACAAAGTACAGCCCCCAGAGATGAGTGAAATGGCGTTGTCAGTGGGTCCTCCACCCTATCGAATATCCTCCGTTATCAATGATTCAGCCGAAGTGTTGTTGCGATATATCCTACGATTTATCACTTGGTAACGGATCGGAGCGGGGGGGGGGGGAGAGGTGGACACCCCCGATTGACTACCAGAAATGGTAACAGTCAGTGCTATTCAATGTGGACCAACTATGAATCAGGTCCAGTGAGATCCTCCAAGTCAGAGTCCAGGGTGCATCAGATGAAGCACCCGTCATTGAGAATGGCCTTTTCGACCTAGCATCCTCTACTGTAGGATGTTATTGCAACGGAAAAAAATTGTAACATTTCTGCACCACCAAAATACCATTTTCACTTCAAAGACAGCCCCGCGCTCAAGTAGTACATGGTCGTCCTTCCTTGTGCAGGTAGTTCAGCCCCCAAGCTAGATACTGTCCCACTCTCGCGACTCCACAGTGAGCGAGGAGCGAGCTACAGCCGCTCAAAGTTCTAGTTCTAACCCAGTTGGACCGCCCCACTTGCTAGCTGCCCTCTGACGGAGAGCCGCTCAGTTGTTCTTTGTTGGGACGGCGGGCATTAATCGGAACTGCATGTACTTTTTGCTGACCGCGCTCGTGCCCATAAATAATTCTGCTCTCCTTCATCACATTTTATTCATTGGGAGCACATACAGTCAACTGCAACCCATCTCGTAAGGTAAAACGCGTAAAAATCACGAATGATGCAATTTCTGTGGTGCAAAAGCTCGACATGCACCAAAAGCTGCACACTGCACGTAACCCCAAATTTGGAAGCCAGGTTTTTGAATTTTTCCTTTTTCAAGTGTTTTTCGTTCGTGTCTTTGTTGTTTTTCATATTCTTTTCTTTGAATTGGATGTTGTCCACTACTGGGAAATGCCATAAAGCGATTTGTGAGCCACGGGTTGCCCACGGACCACGGAACGCAGGGCGGTGTTGGAGCAATTTTGTTTGTGGTTCTTGAGGGCTCTTGTTGCTTTTTTCCTTCATTGAGGAATTACTTATCAGCTACTGTTTCATAATTGATCAGCAATTATCCTTGACACTTTTATCGCGGGAGCTGTCTTTAAATTCACCACTTTTCAAACCAATTTCACTACTTCGAACCAAATTCACCACTTTTCAAACCAAATTCACCACTCTTCTTAGACCAGGCAGTTCGCCAACGAAATCACGCCAGACACCACCGCAACCCTGCTCCGACGGTCACGCCTACTTGGCAGCGCGGCCTACCTGGCAGCGCGGACATGGAATTTCAACATATGACTGACTCCGCCCATTCTTTAAAGTTTGTTGCGAACTTCAAATCTTCATAACTTTTTCAATTTTAATTTCACATCCACTCTTCGCACAACGAAGGTACTCGTAGACGCGCATTCATGCACCGGCAATTTAGGCTCCGCCCCTTTGGCCACGCCCACTTGCTTTTGCGGAATTTGATATTTTTCAAAATTTTTGCATTTTTGGACTGCTCCACGAAGCCCCGCCCACTGTGAGAAGCCCCGCCCACTTTTCAAAAATGGTGCAAATCGGCAGTATAGAGCCTTGGCTTGCATGCTAGGGTCTCGTCCGTCAAAATAATCAGGCAAAGTTCTTGTATTTCTTCTAGCCTTTCCAAGATTGAGCAACTTTATTGAAGGCCTACGTTTCGGCGTCTTCGCCTTCGTCAGAGCCTGAAATGGTCAAAAAACATTTCGAGACCTGCTCGCTCAAACATTTCAACAATACTCAAGACGATTTCCACATACCAGTAAATCACCCAACGGTATCGATCTAGGGCGGAACGCTGGCTTACCTTGATCTTGGACGCGTGACGCAGGGACGACCACCCTGTAGAGGCTCAAGCGTGGAGTAAGAATTACTGGTAACCTCCCTCGACCTCTCGGTAGGTCAAAACTTGCAGAGGTCGAGAAAGGCTGCGAGCTCACGCGTTATGACCACACACTCTTCCTTGCGATTCATTTGTGGGTCCTTGGCCGTGATCCAAAAAGCCTCCAGTGTCTTGCGCGCCGTGATCTCGACTTCCTGCGCTAAGATGGTCACCGCTACGTCGAATGACGTGCCTCCATGGTGTTGACTACGGTGAACCCTAGCGGTGTGTGGGCTTGTGACCTCCTAAGACCCTCCAGATGTTCCTTGACCCGTACTCGAAGGGGACGGCCTGTCTCTCCTATATATTCGCATCCACAGCTCTGGCAGCGTATCGAATAGATAACTGCGGACTTCATGCAGTCACCCGGTTTGCCAAAGGGGCAGATCACACAGTCAGGAGTGCCACATAAGGTATCGTAGGATCGGTTGCGAACCAGCTGTTGTTTAAGATTACAGGGGGTATTTCCACAATCCTAACATCGTCCTGCAGATCACACCGAACCAATAACGATCGGACTGCCCTGCTTAGGTCTTCGGAAATGAACGGTAAGCAGAAAGGAACTTTGTTAGGTGTTGTTGTATTGAGAGTTCTCCGACTTGTGGAATACCCCCGCTGCGCTGCTCCAGAGCAAGGATATCCATTAGATAACGCAATACCCTGGGCCATATCCCTCGATTCTGTTTTCAGCTGTTGATCTGACGACACCATGTTAGCCACTCTGAACATATTTCTAATGACCGCCTGTTTTGTTTTTATCGGATGGGCCGAGGTATAATGGACCAGAATGTTCTTGTTGGTCGGCTTCCGGTACCATTTGGTCCTGACTGACCCCCGTGAAACCTGGACCTGGATGTTAAGGAAGGGTAGCCAATCCGCCACGGGTTTTTCCCGTGTGAACTTGATGTTCTCTGACTGCTCATTCAATAGAGCGAAACAGGCATCCATTTCGCTTTGTGTTGAACATATTACGAGGCAGTCGTCAATGTATCGAGAATATAGGATTGGTCTACGGTCCAGGACAGGCTTTTCGATCTTCGACATAAAGGCTATGGCTAACACAGGAGCTAGCCGTTGCCCCATCGCCAAGCCTCTCAGCTGCTGGTAATATTCACCCGACCACCTAAATATTGAGCATTGTATGCATTCCTGTAAAACTGTCATGAGTTGCGAAATCGTGAATCCGTAAAGATTCAGCGTCGATTCCTGCTCACACAGTAGCTCGTACGTGGCTTCCAGAGCGGCATCATTTGAAACATTGGTGTACAGGGATGTAACATCGAATGATTCAATGACGCCTCCTTCCCCAGGTTTGCGCTAGACAGTTTATCAAGTAGCATACTGGTATTAGTTAGGTGGGCGGGGACGTGCTGTAGAAGCTGCCCCAAAATCACGTTGAGGAACCAAGATATTTTATCAGTTGGCCCCCCAATGTTGCTTATAATGGGCCTCACCTTATAAATACCAGGATCCTCAGTGCCCGTATCCGATCAAGCTTGTGGGTTATCGGAGACAGGCCGTAGGGGGTCCCCTTCGAGTAGGTCAAGGAACATCTGGAGGGTCTTAGGAGGTCACAAGCCCACACACCGCTAGGGGTTCACCGTAGTCAACACCATGGAGGCACGTCATTCGACGTAGCGGTGACCATCTTAGCGCAGGAAGTCGAGATCACGGCGCGCAAGACACTGGAGGCTTTTTGGATCACGGCCAAGGACCCACAAATGAATCGCAAGGAAGAGTGTGTGGTCATAACGCGTGAGCTCGCAGCCTTTCTCGACCTCTGCAAGTTTTGACCTACCGAGAGGTCGAGGGAGGTTACCAGTAATTCTTACTCCACGCTTGAGCCTCTACAGGGTGGTCGTCCCTGCGTCACGCGTCCAAGATCAAGGTAAGCCAGCGTTCCGCCCTAGATCGATACCGTTGGGTGATTTACTGGTATGTGGAAATCGTCTTGAGTATTGTTGAAATGTTTGAGCGAGCAGGTCTCGAAATGTTTTTTGACCATTTCAGGCTCTGACGAAGGCGAAGACGCCGAAACGTAGGCCTTCAATAAAGTTGCTCAATCTTGGAAAGGCTAGAAGAAATACAAGAACTATATACATCATGCCAAGATTGCAAGAAAGTCGAACATGGACTATTCAGGCAAAGATGTTCCGAGCGATGGACAAGACCCTAGCATGCAAGCCAAGGCTCTATACTGCCGATCGAAAAGTGGGCGGGGCCTCTTCAGAGTGGGCGGGGCTCTTCAGAGTGGGCGGAGCCTCTCACAGTGGGCGAGGCTTGGTGGAGCAGTCCAAAAACGCAAGTTTTGGAAAAATATATCAAAAATCCGCAAAAACGAGCGGGCGTGGCTAAGGGGGGCGGAGCCTGGATTCCCGGAGCATGAATGCGCGGTTATGGGTGTCTTCGTTGCGCAGAGTGGATGTGAAATTAAAAAGTTGAAAAGTTATGAAATTTCGAAGTTCGCAACAAACCCTTTAAAGACTGGGCGGAGTCGGCCATGTGTTGAAAATCTATGTCCGCGCTGACAAGTAGGCGTGACCGTCGGGGCAGGGTTCGCAGTGGTGTCTGGCGTGATCTGGTTGGTGAACTGCCCGGTCTAAAAAGAGTGGTGAATTTGATTTGAAAAGTGGTGAATTTGGTTTGAAAAGTGGTGAATTCAAAGTGAAAATTCGAGCTCTAATCTTCGGCTAGTCACTAATCACTCTTTTCCCTGTGAACTTCCATGCACTGCGGTGTGACACCTTCTTAAAGGCAGCGCCCGCGTTCATTTGTTGTTTCCACGTCCTCTTTGGATATCGTAGCTCACCCTATGAGGATAGTATACGTACTAGTTTCGCAACTCAAAGTGCGAGAGAATAGCATCGCCCGATCGTAAGGAGTCCACCCCGCCCACCTGGCGACCACTACGCCCAACTTCATTTCTAATGGTTGCCTGATGGTGCGGTTGTTCCGCTACTAACTCTCCACTTCGAATGGTGAGAGTGAGGTGATAAGGGAAAACAGCTGATACCAACAAGTGAGAACTCGTGCAACCGCTCTTTCTCTTCGCCTCAAGCACGTACAACCTCAGCTCGGCGTGGGGTCCTATATAGGGCATATCCGATGATTTTTTTTGCATTTTTCTTCACTAATGAACTACTTGCCACTTTGCTATCACTGTCTGAGCCCCATAACTCATCAAATTGAACGCAGGCGCTGCCTCTAAAGTCCAACATTTAATCCTATGAACTGACCTACAGCAGCGATACGGTAAACCTTTGACTGGTTAATGAACCAAGAAGTTACCCTTTCCGAAGGATCACTTCAATCGGACTGATGTACTCCGCTTCCTGCAGTGCAGTGAGCTACTCACGCTGTTATATTTTCAATTTTATAAATAGCTGTCTAAAATGGTCGTCAACAACAGAGTTCAAATTCAACAACACCTGTCAAACATGTAGAAATCACAGATGAAATGAAACTAGATTTGCAGAGCCCGCCACCGTCAATTATTTGAAAAATTAAATCTTCTAAGAAAATAAAGTTAATTACATCACAAAAGGAAGGCGATTGAAGAAAAAAAATTGAGAAAGTCGCAGTCGCAGAGGTAACAAAGTGAATTAAATCAAATCAGCTTTGATTTGTAGCTCTTGATCGATTCCTAGATAACAATCGGACATGATGAAGACGCTCAGGTAACATCTTCCTCTGAAAACAGGGGATGATTAGGAGGCGAAAATCGACACGGAATAAAGAACTACACAAATACCTCTTGTCTGGGGTAACAAAGTCCATTCGGACAGCACGATCACTTTCAGCGACGCTCACATGACACAGTGATATCATCCGGTCATTGTCCTTTTCTCCCAAAATGACAATCCAGCCAGCTGTTTTCTCTTTAGACCATTGCGTCAGGTAGGCCCCAGTATTGAACTGAAAGCACTGCATGGATTCGCCAAACCTAATTTATGTGCGAGGGAAATTGAGGAAATTTTCACTATTTGTCAAAGTTATATACAACTACATATATTAAGCATACAAGTACCGAGCTGAGGACCTCATAATAGTGGCCGAGCTAGCTCCTTCGAGATTGCTGATTAACACAGTGTGTCATTGTGACCAAAAAAACTAGCTCTTTTTGCATAGGTTACTTACATAAAGTCCACAAGTCTTCGCCATTGATCAATTCCTTTGAGAGATGCGACACGCACTCTACTACTCCCATACGAATCTTGTAACCAAGTTAACGCTGACCACGGGGGAGCGGCAAGACCTCCACGCTCTAGCCCTTAGTCGGCCTACGTTGCGTGCGAGCCGACCGAGGTCTTGACTCCCTATCACCTGCTACGCGTGGAGCGTACAGCTCTTGCCACTAAAACCTTCGTCCGGGAACCATTACATCATGCTTAATATCTATTACTAAACCAGAAAAAGACCCTCCACTGGCACTGTTTCTTCCAATATTGTCTTTCAATCTATAACAAAAAACCCGATGCAGGTTAGCCACCTGAGCAAGGTGATGTGTAGGTAGGTAGGTCGTGGTGGTGGTGGTGAGGGCCAAAAAGCCACACGTTCTACTCGCGTCTCAGTGAATGGAGCATTTCTGCATGAGTCGAGATAGTTATCCTGCGAACAAGGACTGTCATGACGGCACCCAGGATCTACCCTAATTCAGCCCTGTTTCTGCGCTTTTTTAAGTGGTGAATCTAGCACACAACTGCAGGAGAGGACCCATTCAGCGCAGGACCACATCCACAGAGGTGCATGTACAGTTTGTCCTCAAATTCGTCTTCACCTGCCTCCGTATATAGTTTCCAAATACCTTCACAAGCAGCTAGTTATGCCACCTGATGGATGTTTAGACGGTAATATGGGGACTCGTTTTCCACACCTGCTGTGAACCTCTCTGGACAAAGTTGTGGGCGTTTTCAAAGACCTCCATGTTGTCCTTTATTGCAACCTCGGCATAATGTGTATTGTTTAATTACTTCTGCCGAACGAGGCTGTTGGATGAAACTTTTTATTGCCCTATCGTTTCGACCTTCTCGTCTTCTTCAAAGGTCAAAGGTCCCATCGTGGGATGCCTAGCTCACGCTGTATGTCGGTGATGAGAAACCACGACTTTTTGTTCTTACTAATGTTACCGACAAATACCGCGAGCTACAAAAGCTTCAAAAGACCTGACTCTGGAAATTCTTGGGGAGGAGGAGGGGTGAGGGAGCATACCCACACTCAGAAATTTGCTTCGAATACGAGACAAAGTCCGCAAAATTAAAAATGCGATTTGAGGCCAAGCGCAACGAGGATATACTCACTATCCCTGCAAAAGATAGGGCGTCTGACGGGGCATGGCTTGGAGGGCAGCCAGTTCAGACCCATCAGCTGTAGAGGGCCTAGGATGGCGTCATTGGCGAAGGTGAAAAAAGAGTGGCCTGCCTAGGCCTGAGATTTGCACTGAGTGCTGGTATGCTTCCGCAAAAAAAACCTCCGTAACTTTGCTCAAGAAGAATCGCAGCAGATTTGGAAGACGAATTCTTAATCATCGCCCGAAGGAACATCAGCGGCGTATATCTTAGTTCAAGAAGCCACTTCAACTGATTATCCATCTCTTAGAAGATTTATCCGTAGGTTTGTCAGTACCTTTTCCCTTTCGCTAATTAAATTCAATGAAAAGTCGAATAATAATTTCGAATAAAATGCGCAGGAGGGCTAATCAAAAGATCAAAACGAGCACAATAAGCTGAACTGCTGCTGCCGCTGTTTTTGCATCACGAGCTCTCTTGAACGAATATTGCTGAGTCGCATTTCGCTGTCAAGTCCTCGTCAGCACAACATTTAAATTTCCTTCGTTTTGAAGTTTTGACGGTCTTATTCTTATCAGCTGTTTCATCTGTTGATTTATTGTTTAACTGGGCGCTTTGTCATTCGCGTGCGAAGAGAACTGGAAGGATTGACAATGTACCACTCACTCGACCTGGTCCAAGCAAATCCAAGTGGAATTGCAGCTTGTAGCTTGCATTATGTTCCAACTGCAACCATTCGTCATCAACACGAAGCTCTTTTGCATTCCTTGACAAACGAAGTCCGTATATGGAGAGAATAGGCCACCGGCATAATGCTCGGACTACCTGCAAGAGTTGAGAAACAAAATGCATACTGCGTATCTCAAGTGTGTGCACATAAGCAATTCAGAAGCTCTTAAACAACAGGACAAAGGCAAACTGTACACTCACTTCCGTG
>MU917096.1:0-11786 GCA_036418165.1 Cooperia oncophora | reverse complement strand
AGGAAAACCAGCTGCCAAGTAGCGGATCCGGATCATTCACTTTTCTAAGAATGACGAGCGAGAGGAACGAGAATAAAAAACAAACCGGGATGGACCTAAAGGCACAGTTCACGTTGGTAGTGTGGGCCGAGTCATGCCTGCAATCGCGCCCTACATCCACGAGTTGTGCCAGAGAACGCTCTATGTCTTAGCTGACCGCTCTGGTCAAGAATTAAAATCGTTCCCTTCAATTTAGATACCATGAGAATGGCTCGGATCCTCCGGTCGGTTCTTCACTGATGACCTCGAGCAGTGTTTCAGATCCTGTCTTTTGCAACGGTTGCCTATACAGTCCCGACGATTCTGGTCTTTTGTATTATTCCTCCAGGTCATGACTCAATAAGAGGTCTTTCGGCTGAACTTCTCAATCAGCCACCGTAAGTGAATGTATTTCAAGTGGTGAATGCAGATTGATCGCCAGAATTATTTCAGAGACAAGGCAACTGAAAATGTAAAAGTTGGAAAGAGCAAGGAGAAACCTGACGAGAAAAAGAGCGACGAAGGTCTAAACAAGGACGGAAAGAAAGAACCTCTGGTTGGTTGGGCTGCCAGTGTGGGTGACAACTGTAGCCCTGTTCCCACCTATACAACAACCATGGACTGCGCGATTTGTAGTAAATGGCGTATGACAAGGAGGGTTGATTGCCCAAGGGTCCATGATAGAGCGGAGCGGTCGCAAGTACATGCCCCTTTGCTGGGAGAGTTGTAGAATCACGCTCCACGCTGATCATAGGGGCGGAGTCCGTCGATCTCATCAGTGCCTTCACTCAATCACCTCATAGGCATAGAGGCGTTCATCAACACCTTAGGCACGCGCCATGCATTCGAACTCCATCTAGTCATGAGGGCTTCTAGCGAGTACTTTACCACAATGTAATGACCTAAGAGGGTTGTTTAACCAGAACGTTGACTTCAACCCGACGCAAATTTTTGACCACCTTCAGGTGGGGTTTTGATAGACCAGAAAAGCCGTGAAGACGAGAGGGAATGGGTCAAGCCATTCCCTCTCACTTTCCCCAACCCTCTCCCCCACCTCTCCGTCCACCTGCATCGTTTATGTTGCGTGTCACTAAATATATTTGAACAGTACATAAAATATCCTGATTTATTTTCAGGAGCCATCGCCAGTAGACTACTGGGCTTCTGCCGACCCTGGCAAGGTAAGTTCAAACGGTGTAGTGTTGGAGATCCGGGATGTGGCTACGCGCTTCGAATCAGTTGGTGTCACAGTCACATCAGAACCTTGTTTTAGCCAACTACAAGGGGGAGGGGGCAAAAAAGACGTCGGTCGAGTCACAAAAGTTTTCGCAACCCAGACAGAAGGTGTGGAAACGATACCAGGGAAGCTATCCAAGATTTTCCTCGATAACCAGGAGGCAGGCTCTCGTCCATCACCTTCACGTACACCGAAATATGAAGTCATCTCCAATCGCAGCCTTGTCGCTACAGATCAAGTGTAACCTATATCGCCTTGAAAGTTGAGCAAGAGAAGTGTTTTTTTTTCTCCCCCCCCCTCCCTGTATTTAGGAAGTGCACGTTGCTTTTCATAGAAAACTCTATGCTAGTGTATTCAGGTTGGCATGCCGCCACCTCCGCCACTTCCTCCTCCTGGAATGTCGATGCCTCCACCCCCAGGAAGTGAAGGTAAGAAAGAAGGGGAAGGATTGTATGAAAACTTGGAAGTTCCACCAGGATTCGTAGCACCTCCACCACCTCCACCACCACCATGATCTGTAAGCTTTAGCTGATGTAAAGAAGTCTGCAAATCTTTTAATCATTGCGAATATATATTTTTCAGGTGCGGGTACAAAACTGATCATGAAACGGTACATATTAGAATTTACCATCATAAAGATATTTTCCTATTGCATAAAGTCTTTAGTATGGCTGTTATTTAGCGACAATCGTGTTGAGCATTGATTATTTCAAGTAGTATCCAGAACAGGGTACAGCATCATTGAATGAAACACTGGGGAGTCGCACTTTTCCGCTGGAGGGGGGGATCGTATTTGGTCGTTGGGGGAGGGGGAGGGAGGAAGTCGTATGCGCCTTCGATAGGAATTTGCTGTGTTGTTCCCGGTTGTTGACTTTTCGCGGGACTTTTTCTGTTTCTATATATCCCCCACCGCTCGACGGAAAATTCTTGGGTGAAAAACTGGAAAATGCGGGAAATAGGTAGGTACGTGTTGGGGAACAGGTGGGGGGGGGGGTGGGGGTTGCAACAAGACCCTCATTTAGGTGGTGTGGGGGTAGTACTGACACCCGTCGGGGGGGGGGGGTGGGAGAGGGCTTGTACCTACACCATCATTTCATACATCACGATTGCACCCTGATCCGGGACTACGGTTTGTCAAGGCTAACTTCAGTACTTTTCAGCGGCAGAAGCTAGAGCACCTTAGGGGAGAGGGGGAACGGCTGAGTATCTGACGGCGCTGGCCAATTCCCGACCCAACTCAAATAGCGGAAAACGGGCTGACACCGCGCCAAACCTGGGCCAAAAGCTTCAGCATCCGCAGCAAACATGACCACAAGGCGCTTAGCACTTTATAGAGCAGAGAGGTACGGGGACACACTTGGCTCACAGCGCGCACCCTCCGAGTCCACTGAGCAAAAGGCGACGATGTACATGAGAAACTCAAGGTGAATACCTCTGCGCTCTCTTGGAGCGCACTCCACCACTTCCTCTACCGTCACGAGGATTGAGGCAATAGGCACGTTTCTGGAGACTATTGCTCTAGTAGAGGACACCAGGAGTCTGTCAACCTGAAGGTCCTTTCCAATCACTACAAATTAGTAAAGTCACAGTAGAATGGGCTAAACTGAGCCGACTAAAAGGCATACAACTGTAAAATAGCGTTTCTTCCTTCTTCTCCCTGACGTTAGTACCACGTCGTCGCAGGCTCCACTGCTCTTTCTAGATGTCGCCACTTCAGCCTATCCCAGCCATCTCCCAGTCGCATTTACATCAGTTAGACCCTTCTCGATGACGTTTTTCCACCTTTTCTCCAGGACTCCTCGCTTAGCCTATACTTCGAAGTCAAAAACTTCGTTGTTATACGGTCTTCTAATTCCATTATTGTTAGAGCGGCTGCTCCTGCACCTTCATTTCGAATAGGGGCGTCGGCACGACTGCTCTGACACCATCGTTTCTTACCCTACCCAGTCGCGCCCAGCCGCAGGCCCATCTCAGCATCCTCATTTCATCCTGAGAGAATTCCTATCATGATTTTGCATATGGTCCAGCACTCGCCGGCGCAGAGGATTGCACGCCTTACTACGTGTAGTAACCTTACCCTTGAGGGTCCTGGAAACCGCGGGTCGCAGAGCATGCCAGTGGACCTCCTATAATTTATCCAAGCCTCGTTTATTTGAGTCTTTACCACTTGTTCCACACGTACCGTCAGCGGCTAGATCGCTTCCCACGTAACCACGTTCCTCCCACCCTCTGATGATTTCCCCATGGCGGTCAACTATGGGTTCTTTGAAGCCAGGGACTTGGTTTTTCTCACGCTCGGCCAGAAACCATTCTCCCCCTGAGTTTTTTTCTTCACCTTCTGGCACCATGTCCGGAGTTCGTCTCCAGGGCAAGGTGTAAAAGTAGCAAGAATGGGTCTGTTATTAGGGCAATGTCTTCGAGGTAGAGAATGATATTGAGTGACCCTGCCATGAACTCATTACAAGAATGCTACATCCTCATCATTAGGAACTGTCAGGCGGCACCAGCCGCGCTGGCAATGTGACGACGACACAGCGGCCAGCGGTCGAGTGATGGCGAAGCTTGAATTTTCCTTGAAATCCGGCTGCCGATTCCCGACTATTTTGCAACTCTTCGAGCTTCGAAAGTGGAAGGTGAGTTATTTTGAACAATTTTAAATTGTACTGACTCTGAATGAATCTGAAAGAATGTAAGCCATTTGAATAAATGCCTGAAATAAGGCAAAATACAAGGAAAAGAGCATAATAATCGACATAAAAATAAAGGAAATCAGAGCCAGTACAATTCAAAATTGGTCAGAATAACTCACGCTTCTTCTCTTAGAGCTGAAGAGGCTGAAAGAAGTGGGAATTTTGCAGCCGAATTCCATCGAAATCAGCTGATTCACCGTCACCGAGCCGCAGCCGCTGTCGCGTCACAGTGCAGCGCGGCTGTGCCGCCCCGACAGTCCGTAATGATGAGGACTGTTCTTCTATCTTCTATTACCTATTGAGGGTAAGGTAAGGTCTTCTCATTAAGGGTACCGTAACCTAAGACGACGCCTAGTAAATTGTAAGTCCGTCGCAGACGCGTCAAAACACAGCACTGACGTTGTGACCACGCCGACGATTTCCTTTGTCTGGCTGGAAGAGACCGACGTGTTTCGGATGTCGCTATCAGGATTACGATGTTAGGCTAGGCCTGAACTATCTTTCTGATCCCTTGCTCTTCAGGCACCTTGGCGGTGGTGCAAGTTTGGTGCTGATCATTATAAGATGGAAACAGCCTTCCAAGGTCACCAAAGTAAACTTAGGTGGTACTAGGAGCTGTTAGGGGACTTTTTAGACCATCGCCTCGCAAAGTGGAATAGGTAGTTTTGTGCACCGTTCCGACACATGTCTCTAGTTGGTAGCGCTTATAATTAAGACTTTTCAACTTGCAAATTTTTATTTCGGTTCCGCACAAATCTCGTAGGGTTACCGGGCGTAAAATGAAGTGTGCACGTATGTGTACTGGCGGAGTCATCAATTTTACTGGCCGCTCTGGGTTACGGAACCCTGGCGGTAATACTGAAGTTGGATTCTTGTGAACTCATTTGCAGTGACTTCCAGAGCCAGGAGGACGAGAATACAGTGCTGATCCACGGTATACTATGCTACAGCTAACTGGCCTTTTGTCAGCGTACGACAACGCGGCCCTACATCAGACCCGCCTCGTTCGTCGGTTTTTTTCCCGGTTTCCCTGCACTTTGCGTTATTTCACTTCGTCATTGTTTGAACCCGTACGAACTCCTAGCATTTTCGAAGGGGAGGTTCTATTAGCGAAGGTCCCTTGGCTGGGATGAGAATGTAAGACTTGCACGATCTCAACGATTCGCGCTCAACTGGCAGGATAAATCGAGCGACACCGAGGAACCGAGGGATCTGTAATAGATCTAACGGTGAGCGCTACCGTATTTTTGCCCGAAGTGTTATCAGTGATAAAGCTGGAGAAAGTAGTGGCTTATCCCTCCCAGGGTTGTTTACATAAACACAGATCGGGTGGAGTGTTTCTCATTTTTTAGACAGATGGCTTGCGCTGCAGTTCATTCGCAGTTTCTCTTTGGATTACTCGTAAGTCTGGACAGTTTGATGCCACCCCTTACATCCCTGCCGCAAAAAGCGATTGTGGTCCTTTTCGCAACAGAGACAGGGGCGTGTCAGGGAAGGTGCTTATGGCGCGGCGCTAAACCTGTTCCTCCAGCAATTCTTGAAGGTCAGCAAGCGACAGCAGAACTGGCTAAAGAGGTGAAGCGCACGTGGGCCCAAACCCTGACGCTTCTCTGGCACACCCGCAACACTGGCGACGGAAAAAGATAGTCCCTCCCTCCTCGAGAGCCCACTTCTCTCGAGCGTCACCACTTTACAAACTCTTCTATGGCTGCGGTAGCACAAACGACCTACACTTGGCCACGGATACACTTTTCCGCGAGTAAGAGACGTCACATTCACGTTTCGGCAAGAGCGTACTAATGCCTAACAGATTTCACGAAGAAGCGAGTCAGCTAGCTAGTAATGCTTTACTAATCTCTTCTGGTCGCTGCTAAGTGAATGTCCTGTCGCTGGGTTGGTCACACTCTCGTTCTTTGCGCTCTCCAAGGCTAAGCCCGCTCGCTATGGAATAGGCCGAGCAGCAACAGGCGCGTTTCTGTGCGCCCCATTCCCCTATTCGAGAAGCGGACAGGACAATCGTAGATTACGCGACGTCGCGCGCGGCAAATCGTGCAAATGCCTGACAACGGTGGTTTTGAAAATGCCCTCAAGAAGGGGGATTCCATGCCCAGTGATATTGATCCTCCCCATCATTGTAACGTTCAAGTTCAAAAGGTCAGGCGGGACAACTCGTTTCTCGCGGGCGCGCGC
This sequence comes from Cooperia oncophora, assembly GCA_036418165.1. Classification (NCBI taxonomy): domain Eukaryota; kingdom Metazoa; phylum Nematoda; class Chromadorea; order Rhabditida; family Trichostrongylidae; genus Cooperia; species Cooperia oncophora. The sequence goes on along the minus strand of MU917096.1, from coordinate 5,651 downwards.
GGCGCTCGCCACAGCGCGGCAAACTACGCTTGCCTTGCAAAACACTCCTCCCCCACCCCCGCCATCCCCGATCCCTATCTTTACTTCATTCTATATTGTGAAAGCATATACCTTAGTGTGAACACAACACAGAAATAACCATCCCTCTCCAGATTATTCACGCAGTAATTGTCACTTCGTTAATTTCTACCGGATTATATGACATTTCCTTGAAGGATAAGGATGCATTCAACTATGGATCGAATGTTGGAGGCATTGATTTGGAAGGTTTCAAGGTGTGCGGTCTAGATTTCGTTGAGAAGTAATCTGAAAACTCAAGGACAATCTCACCACAGAAAGTGTGAGGTTGATGGGCTGGAGTAGCGCGCCATTTTCTCCGCTCAAAAGTGCACGGGGACGGGGCTGGAGGGCTATGAGACCCGGATGCCTTTTTCCGACTCCACCCGCGCTATCCTCAATACAGCACTTGCGTCGATATCAAAAGCTCGCAGCGAACACGCAGTCAGACGTAGAGAACAACCAAAGTGAGAGGGCACAGACAAGTAGAGCGTTTCGCTATGGTTAGACGTGTGGCCGGCTGTGCAACAGCGCGGGCGGAGTCGGGGTACTGGATTCTGATATCACACCCCTCGTCCCGGCCTTGCTGCCTGTAAGATTATATGAATTTGGCGCAGAAAGAATGAGTGTAGAAAAGAGGAGCAGACAATAGCATGAGGGAACTTTGGAATGATCGAGACCCCACCTAAGTGAAAGGGGCGGGTACAGCTCACGGAGGCGGAGCGAGATTATCTTCGCTAAGCCGTAGCGCTTTTATCAAGCCCTTTCGTGTCGCTCCAAATGGTACATGCTAACAAACGGCTTCTGCAAATCGGGTAATTGAGAACACTCCCTTCAAACTATTCCTATACGTCTACTGATGCTCCAATCGCGATCAGGCTGCGATCATACTTTGCGACAGCGCCCACCAGCGACCAGTCAGCGTCCACCAACGGCCATCATCGTTGCGAGCGTCAGTCAGTGCCATCGACCAGGAAAGTATGGGTATCTATCCAACGAACGGCAGCATCCACTAGCGTCTAGGACTAGAGAGTATGTGGAAGCAGGGAGGGTAGCAGACTGGTGGTAGAGTATGGGGAAGTAGGAAGGAGCAGACAACTGCATGAGGCGTCGTGAAATTGCTGAGTGTGCAAATGCACCGTAGAACTGCTAGAGCACAGAATTATGCAATTTAGTGTACGGTATGGTGTGTAGCACGGTGCGATTGCTACGCCGCGATATCACGACGCCTAATCTAGCTGACTGCTCTCTTCCACCTCCTCATATTTTACCAGCTGTCGGCTACCCTCCTACTCCCCATAATCTCTACTCCTGGACGATGGTGGGCGCTGCCGTTCGCCAGATCGATATCTATATTTTTCTAGCCGCTGGCGCTGACAGACGCTAGAAACGCAGGTGGACGCTGCCTCAAAGTATGAACGCAGCCTTTCGAGCTAACTTTACCTCCTAATCCTGATTTTATCAGGTATTAACAGCTACCGTCACTCACGGATTCGCAGCAGTGTGTATTTTGATCTGCTTTCTTGCTGCGAACATTGTTCGTTGTGCAAAAGTGCTTCCTACATCAGTTGTGAGTCGCTCTTATTATGAATTAGGTCGACTAGTTAGGGTGTCATTCTTTCAATGTGGACTGTGTGCCCTTCATAAACTAGTGGAAGCGAAAAACCCTGAACAACTGGCTGAGAAATTGCCGCTCACAACAATAAGCACAGCAGTAACCCTCGTCGTTCTATACAGTCCACGCAAAGGTGGTCATTACAGTCTTGTTTGCTGCGGATGATAGGGCGTTTCCGCTCGGCTGCTGCGCGCCGCCAGCCCCTTCTCCACCAGCTGTTGAAGCGGGTGTGAGAAAATAATTGACACGAAAGGATATCATTGCAATCTGTCCGGTTGCCAAAGAAAAATGGCAACTGGTGCCGCGTCAAAACCGTTCCCCATTGAGGCGCCCGGTCGCCTACAGTTCCCCGTTGAGACGCCCCGTCTCTACAGTTGTGGCGCAGTTCGACGACGGGGGCATTTTGCACTATCACTGTTTCATTAGGTTCGGTTTACAAGTTCACTGTGGCGAAACCTGCGAACTCTTGTAAGCTGGAGCAAGGTCGTCAAGCCATCATGTTAAAACCTGTCAACTCGAGAAGAGGCTGTCTAGATAGGTCGACACGTCGATGGGAAGTAGCAAAAGTGCAAAATGCCCCCTCCCCCACCCCCCCCCCGTCGCCGAACTGTGCCGCACTGTGCCTGTGTGAATGAGACTGTAGCTGGTGGTTGAGTAGAAAATGTATGGACGAGAGCATGAAGAGCCACATTTGAAGCGATCAAGTTTGCCACAGCTTGCGCCGATGTGAGCTCGAATCTGGACAACAGCACAAGGTGAATCGCTGTCACTGCGCCATAGGACACTGTCATGTGGCTTTGAGGTGGGGGGGAGAGATCCTGAACTTTTGTGCATTCTCTTGTCACGAAACCCTGTAAGGCTGTGTTAATACTTGGAGTCAAGGCCCACCAGCGACCATCAGCGTTCCGACGTCCGTCCGCGTCAGCGACTAGGGAAGTACAGATATTGGTCTACTAGCAAATGGCAGCATCTGACAGCGTCTACCGGCGTCCACCAGCGGCCAGGAGTACGGTACTGTGTACGGTTGCACATGCCACAGTTTCATGACGCCTAATCCAGCAGTCTGCTGCCCACTTACTCTCTGGTGGACGCTGGTAGACGCCGATATACGTTAGATCGATATCCGTACTTTACTAGTCCCTCGAAACGCTGAAGGTCGCTGGTAGACATCTGTGGTCGCTGGTGGACTCCACCGCGAAGTATGAACGCAGCCTAAGGCGTGCTAATTTTTACACCACAGTAGACTATTAAGTGGTGCTTTGATTAGCGAATCAAATAATAGTGGCTCTTTTTAAAAGTGTGAGGGCTCTGAGGTAACTCAACATGCCAATTTAGACCATAATCATTCTACTCTTCACTTTCATCTTCAACTCAGCTGGATGTGCCTGTCTGTGGCTACATAGATTACCGAATTTCCCAGATGGATACGCACGTTCTATTCTTGCTAATGCCGTATGTACTTTTTTATGAGACAGAACGTGCCTCAATTTAGTCCACTCTTATCACATGGGCGGAGACATCCAACTGTTGTGTGTTCAGATTCTCTCTTCTGCCTCCCTACTGTACAATATCGTTATTGTTGTGGTCTACTGTTACCTGAGACCACCCTTGGATAGTGCTGAATGGCTTGGTGCTCAGCCTGGTGCTCAACCTGCTGCTCAAAAAGCTCCCGCAAAAAAGAAGTTCTTTGACTGAAAGCAGAGAGAAAGTGAAGTCGGCGGACTCTGCTGAGGTTGCAAGTGATGAAAAAATAAGAGACAAGGCAGCAGGACTCAAAGAACCTCTAGGGCCGTCTATCCCGTGGGTTTAATAGGTCTTAGCATGATTCTCATGCTACTTTTAGTTAGCTTCTTTCGACGTCTGTATACTTTTATTCAGGACAACTAACTCAGCAGAAAGCAAGGAGAGTAAGGTGCGTTGATCTCCCAGATTTAGCTCCTGCAGATGATCGAGCTATTCCAGGAGAAGGCAAACATACCACAGCCCGCTCGAAGCAAACCGGCAGATCCTACACAGTCTGGGAAGGACAAGGTAAAGATTGCTTAATCAAGCGCAGGGTGAAGCATTGGGATGGGTGAAATGGCAACGTCGATAGGACCCTTCCCTACCCGTTGACCCCCTTCAACCGAATTTCATCGATACATACAACCCTCTTCCTTTCCCGATCCTACCTAGAATCTTCCCAAAGCTCCAACTACCCTTCCTGAGCCAGCGTCGAGTGGGCGAAGGAGGGAAGGTGAAGGTCAGCGTCGCCACGAGTCAATCACTAATATCGAAAAAAAACAACGCTCATTGAACCTTAGAAATCCCTAGCGATAAGGAGAGGGACCTTCCGGTCGCTGGAGGAAGGGTGCTCGTACTGCCCACGTTTTTCGTTGCCAACTTCTGTCGGTTACAATATTTTCCCAACCCCACCGTTTGACGGCTCTTCAAAGGGAAACTGGTGAATATTTGAAAAAATAACTGCGAGAAGGCAGGAGCAAGAGAAATTAGGAAGATCGTAGAGTAGAATGGGCGGATGGTTCAGAGACGAGAGGTCCTAGCAGAGGGTAACTTTTCGAGAAGAGGTAAACCCCCCCCCTTCCCCCCCCCCGCCAACGAAGACGTGTGCCCTATTCAAAGACAGCGGGTTTGCGAAGACGCCAACGAGGTTTATGGTCTTGTACGCTGCAGGCGCTGGGAGTTCTCGGGTAAACTGGGTCTGGCGCGGAGCCGGCCTGGCCTCCATAGGTTGTGGGGGCTGTTGAGCGACCAGATTTGGTGCAAAGTAAGCTGGCGCCGCTCCGGGAACAGCGCGCTCCTCCCCCCTACCTACTGTACCGTGCCAGCGTCAAAGGAACAAAACTGCATATAGCGTACTCTAAACAAACCCTGAGGAATCAGCAATCTGGAGTACTTTTCCGGGGTGGTTCCCCTCAAGACTAGACTAGTGAATACCTTTGCCGACCAAACAAGAGCCCACCTCTAGACGAACATGTCGAGCCTGTTGAGACTCTTCCGCCAAAGCTACAGCTACCCTACCTTATGTGGTCAAACAGAAGTACTCTTCGTGGATTTCAGAAGTCCGTCCAGAAGTCCGTCAAGAGCGAAGTAATTGCACCGAAAAAATCACCGATGGATGAAAACTTGTATAGCATGGACATAAAGAACGTGAAAACGCAAAGGACTATGGATATGGCAGACAAGGACTACTTCTCTACCACATGAATGCAGAAAGGTCTCTGACTTGCTTGTAAACGAGGAAAGGAGGGAATCCGGGCTTCGCGCGACGTCTGCAGCTGCACGTGGGCGAGCGACGTCTGCAGCTTGATCGATTCGTGCACGCTTTCACGATCTCGCACATTTGCATGCTATCTCGTTGTCTTTCTGCGCGTGTGTTCTCCATTTCTCTCGCTCGCCGTAGCGCTTCCACGCGGCGCGCGACTGACATTGAAGTCACAACGCGGCGCGCAACGCAGCCTTGGTGCCATCTCATCACAAAACCTCCGCAAAAAGTTACTGCATACAACCGTGGGACTCCACAGTTACTTTTCAAAGCTAGAGTCCTTGTTGACTGCGCAGAGGGTCCTTTCTTAGACTAGATGGAACGTGGGGATATCCCCCTATTCACGACAGGAATCAGCTTGACAGGGTCGTCAGGGTTCTGCCACGCTTCATCGTCACCGCCCCTCCCGCTATGATCATATCCTTCTACCTCTGATGCACACCTCTGGCGTCTCCTGCTTTGTGCACTCTCTCGCCTCACCATCGTCTATCTCTCTTTTCCACGCGCAGTGTCTCTCCGCCGCATGTTCCTGTAGTGCTTGGAACCCACAAATGCCCTATCAGAGGCGTTTTTGGTGGTTCTCTATCTTCATCACTGCTGTGTTACACAGCACCATGTCATGGCATTGGCGCCACCCCCCCCCCCCCTGTACCCTCCTATTCACGAGTCGGCTCTGTCTGCGATTTTCACAGTCAACAAGTAACATTGAACGGT
>MU917095.1:13598-61064 GCA_036418165.1 Cooperia oncophora | reverse complement strand
CTCAAACCTTCTCCTTTTCACATGGAACCGTCGAACCGCTCGCCAGCGTGGACGTGGGAACGCCCCTCCGTCGGATGAGATCCCCACTGTATTTTTAGCACGCAGTCGAATGGAATCTGAATGTGTAGCGCGCTTCTGCGAGAAACAAAACAACGCTAGGCTTGAGTCGATGATAACAGAGTAAATGAAAAGAAATGAATTACTTAAGTTGTTTTTTGAGAAAAATGAAATTTGATCTTTCGTATTGTAGATCAGCCTATGATCAGCGTGCAGAACGGCATGGTGGGAAAAGCGACGTGATGGCATGGGCACCAAAAAGGTCTCTTAGCCGCCGACCTTTCCCCTTTGGCTGTCCCGTTACTGGGCTGAATGCCCACTCTCCTTAGAAAATCCCGTAGTAGGGCCTTGATTTTTTTTTGGAATTGAATAATCTTTTTTGTGATTTCATAGTCGAATAAACCTGATCACGCTCAGCAATTCTTTTCGCACTATTGTGAACGGCAGAAGCCTGCAACACCTGGAAGCTTTTTACACCTAGTCTCGTTTCCTTTTTCTTCGGAAAAAAGGCTGAAGTGGCCGTTCTGGGGGATTTTGCATCCTTTCGTGCCTTTTTGCATCGGTAATTAGTAAATTCAACTATTTTCTCTTTTACGCAGGAGACATGGGTATTCCGTGCCTAAAGACATGTTCTGTATCTTAGAACATGTAACTGATGCCAAATAAGTCACATGAGACAGCGCAGAGTGAAAAATGTATGACGCACTGTGTGCGTCACGCGTCCGGAACGTGTAAAATTAATGCCCTGTATCATATTTTGCCTTTGAAAGGTCACAGGTAACGTGGAAGAATAACAAGTTCGCAGTGGTCATACGAATGGAGGTGTAGATGTGGGAAAACAGGAAAATTTACCTGAGTCAAAACCGGTGGTAAGAAGAATTGGCTGACAAGCGCTATGATCAGCGAACTGCACATTCGTATAATCAGGTGAGTTTGGCGATTTCAACAATGATTCAGCACGAATATCAAACTTGGAAAACTAGATGCTCCCCACTCAGCATGGTTGACGCCTCATTGCTCCTCACGATTCCGCAAGTTTCACACTCCACATCCCAAGAGAGGAAGGGCGTGGCTACGTAACCTCGTCATCCGGGCAGTTGATTAGGGCGGTCGTCAACGGGCCGCAGCGCGTGCCAGGAACTATTTGCTTTTTCCAGGCTAATTTAGTCATTTTTTCCACCTTGTGAAGATAAGGAGCTGCTAATCTGGGAAAAAGTAGCCAAAACAGTGAAAAGTTGGAAAAAATGACTAAATTAGCCTGGAAAAAGCAAATAGTTCCTGGCACGCGCTGCGGCCCGTTGACGACCGCCCTAATCAACTGCCCGGATGACGAGGGGTACTTCTTACGAGCTGGGCCCACGATGTGTTCTTCTCATGGGCATCAATTTGGAGTGACTGTCAGCTATCCATCCGCGCACGTAGTGGATAGACGTTAATATCGCAGATTCTTCATAAAGCGAAATCCTATATAGCAGCTACTGCTATTTAGTGAAATGCGTAGCCACAACCTCCCTAACTCTGGGATATGGAGTGTGCTTTCTTGCTATTACGTGTCAGCGTTTATTCGTTTAGTTCTGAAGAACCCAGGTTACAGCTGACCTTTCTATTACTGGGCATGATCAAGTATGCTCAGTTCTGTAGGTAGACGGTTCACCGAGGACGAACAATGAAGGAAAGAAAGGGAAATTGAGCGGCGGGTTTAAGAGAGAACGTGATGGGGACCGAGAAGAACACGCGAACCACAAAATCTCATTGGAAAAAACCGTCATCGAGCGTCAAAAAGAGTTAAAGGAAGACCGACTCTCCTTGGAGAAAAGCAAAGGATCGGGACGTTGCTCAAAATTCAATTAATATATGGCAAAGTGAAAATCGTATGGAAAAATCAATTGCGACCGCCGGCGGCAGTAAACGAGGTCGATGTCGTTTTCTCCGACTGACGATCAATAATGACCCTTTTCTTTTCGGAGATGTCTTCTTGCTTCGTAAAACTCGTATTAGTCTAGGTGATTATTTATCTCCATCTCAGGGGAACCAATGAGACAAAATTTTTGCAAGACACAACCCAACCCTTCAATAATTCCTCATCTGATGCGACACCCCCTCCCTACCTTCCCCACTCCCTTTCCATCCTACCTGCCAGTTTCCGAATTTTTTCAATTCAATCAATTTTTCTCAGCATCCGATCACTTCTCCGGTCTTCGGAGTCTATTCTGAAAAATGTTCTTTCTTCACAAACAACTGCCAAGAGGTGTCAAATGGAAATGGGGAGGGGTATAGATTGATACAGAACAGGAAAAATTGAGATCGTTGTTCTTAGACGCAAGCACTTCCCTTTCAGCGACAAAATAAGAACCCTTCTTTTTCCCTATTCCCTCCCCACCCATCACTTTCCCGGTTTCTGCAGCTTTTTTCGAAAGGTTCCCATTTTTTTTCCACAAAGGCCGCTAAACGGGAAAAGGTAAGGGTAAATAGAAAAGGCCGAGAACAGTCAACAGTCGAAATTATTTTCTCACGGAAGCAGATACGACCCTCTCCCTCCAGCTAACAAATACGACCCCTCGCTGGGGATACCCTGTGTACGACATGCTCTAATTGACAACAATCTCTTCGCAGACGTAAAAAGTGAGCACGAAAGAGACTCAATTCCGAATTCTTGTAAGGTTCCTTTGGTCTTACAAACCAACTTCTTTCATTTCGAAGTGATGAACGACTGGCCTGTTGGAATGCGCCATGCATTTATTTTCACTCGGAAATGTGGACACATCGAATGTTATAAGGGCTATAAAATCATTATATGGGGCACTTTGAATGCAGATACCTGAAAAATCAATGTTTGACCCAGCAAGTGCTTGGCATTCGCACACGAATCCAATTTGTTCATCATAGAATTAACTGACTACGAGGCTCCAGAAAAGCAACGTACTCGAGGAATAAGGTTTCCACATGAATGTGTAACTTCGAAAAGCAGGAAACTCTTAAAATGGTCTGACACACAGAGCTGGCGCTCTTGGGCGAAATTTTGGGGAACGCTTCATCTCAAGAAGTGAGGAAGCTGATCGTAGCTTGTTGGTCGGATGATTTTTTTAATACTTTCGTGCGATAGAAAACTGTTTTATGTGCCACTGGAATAAGATCAAGACTGGCCAGACAATAATGATGACGAGCTGTGGACGGAAGTGGATCGTCATACGATGACGTCGGTGAAGGACTTAAGCTTTCGAGCAAACTTCCTCTGTTGTCTACATAGCTGAAGTTTACCGTAGACGGACGCTGCGGACAAGTAGCTTCTATCCCGTCCACATTAGTCCAAGCCAGCGTAGCCTATGGGATTGACTCCATAGTAGCATAGTGGTCTTCAGAGGAACGGTCCACAATGATCTACAGAAAAAGAACTAAAAGAAAGAACTGTGGGGGGAAGGTTATGTTTCGCAAGGGACAGCATATCTGTATCGCGGCGAAAAGCAGAATTGTGCATTTCCTCTTCGCTGACCATTCCCTGCAGCATTTTGCTTCATTGGAGCACCATCACCTATGCTTTCTTCCGCAATCTTCGGCAATAACCCCATCCGAATACTGGTAAACTTCCGCATGTAACTATGCAGAAGTGCACTCATTGCCTTCACAGTGTAGTATAAAACCCAGGCCAGGAACTGTTCGATGCATTATGGCACGTCCGCAGTGGGTCAAGTCAACTAGCTGTGATGTACTTCGCGTCCCACACAGTAATGCGTCTTTCGAAATCTATCTTTGGTGGCCCATGCGAGAATGTTGGCAACTCACAATCAGAGCAGCTCAAATAGAACTATTGAAAATATTTGACACATCAATTATTATTATTAAATAGAATGTCAAGATGATTCGAAAGTCAGTGACGTAGAAAAAACAGAAAATAAGACATCTTATACAATCTCTTAGTAAGCACATACGTACGAGACGAGATAACCGAACACCGCTGTAGTGGTCTGTAGTGGTCTAAATGGTCCCCGCAATCTTCCTCCTGCAGGAAGAGCAGCCTCGCATCTCCTCGATGCGCCTCCAAAAGATAAATGCATTATTCGATTTCTTTCTGCCGTGTGTGATGCATTTTTTTTCCGTTCAGAAGCGTATTAGCATTCAAACGAATATTTGGACCAATTTGGACCAATCAATGTTTTGTGGAAGCGAGCAGCAAAGTACAGTATTGCTCACCCTCCAGAAGTATCACGAACTAGTCCAATCCAAAATAGAAGAAATCTTGTGAGCGCTTCCAACAGTATCTGACTACCTAGGTAATGCGTAAACGCAGCATGTCTCTGCTCCACCTTTACTCATCTTGATGCAAATACTGCGAGAATTCGCTCAGTATGCTTAAAAGATCCACTTCTGCTGCTAGAATGCGGAAGGATGAAGTTCCGCCATTGATCATCTGTTTGCGGGATACAGCACGCATTCTACTTTCATTCAGAATCGTTGGCAATGCGATGTGGCTTATACCACGATTTGCGTGGGTCGTCCGATGTACGAGTCAGTGTTCTCATCCTCTCAGACGAGCCTGTTACCGACTTGTTGCCCACGAGGTAGAGGCATGGCTGGATTGGGCCGAAAGCTCGAGAAAAAAATTTCTGACGCTTAGCCCTTATATGTTATTCAGGGCCATCACGAATGCGGTATTCATTGTCGGCACTGGCGCCATCTGGCACCCATAGGCGCTCATTTGGCGCCACCACATTTCTCGCCAGTATCGATGAAAACTTGCACAACAGGGTTTGTTGACACCCTGACCACGAGAATGACATTCATTTTCCGACACCATCGCAAGTTGGCGCTCTGTTCAGGCTTGGAAAGAGGTCTGATTCCCTTACCGCCAGACTCAGCATTAGCAGAACATAGATGGTCAGACTGCCTTGTATGGGCGCCGGCGCCAAGAATAATGTCGTTTATGATCAGGGCCACGTATACAGATTCTCATCGACTTTGGTGAGGTAGGTGGATTGCCTTTGGTGATCGCCATACTGGCGCCTAGTGGTGCCAGATGGCCAAGGATGAATATTATATTCGTAATCAAGGCACGTAATGACATATATTGGCAATGTTTCAGCGATTCTTTTTCGAGTTCTTGGAGTAGTAATAGTGGAATAGTGGCCAAAAATCACAAGGTATACTGTACCCGCCAAGCTCACCAATGTCCCCTTCTACTGATATTTGGTATATGATTTTTCATCGAAGAATGGGAAAGTGGTCAATGAGAAAGCTGAAGATGAATAATTCTGCACAAGACAACACAGCAGAGGAAATGATACTTGCGAAAGCGAATGTTACACTTTACACCAAAAAGTATAACAAGTGCTGTGAACGACACGCAGCATGTTCCGTGGGAGGATGAATCACTCACATTGGGTGTGTTCGTCTGGGCAATGGATAGCGATTTCCGTGCACTTCCCTTTATATGTTATATGACATAACTTTCCATAAAAGGGAACAAGAAAAATCGCGTTGTTCAGCAAATGCGAACAATTACACGGGCAATAATATTTCTACTGATTCAGCAATAATCACCGCTCTCCAGTAGAAATTTCCTGAATTCCGAAAAAAAAATCAGAAGAGTCAGAGAAATGAGAAATCGACGAGTCTCTTGCAATAGGAGAAGGCATCATTACGGCTGAAAAACAGCCGATAACATCTCAGCTGTGCACTTGGACGATAACAATCTGTGCAGCAGCGATCAAGATATTCGATGTATTCGTAATAGCAGAGCAATCAACAAAAATGGGTGATTCAGCCGTTCGGATAGACCACGCCAATTTCTGAGATTAAAAATTGCAAAGGAACTTTTGGCACTTCCCTGCCTAAGTATGGGTAGCACTTCGTCGGGGGTGAGGGGAGGGGGTGGGAGGGGGGCTTTATTCTATGTCGCCCATATCACTCTATTCGCTTGGCTCGATATCGCCTAAAATTCCGGGAGACAGAGTGAGCGTGGCAGCACCAGGGTACGCCATCGTTGTGATCATCACAACAGGGGGGTCGTATTTGACTTCGAGGGGGTCGTAAGAGCGAGGAGCTTTCTGAAGTGAGGGTGCAGCGATACCCAGCTGTCGTTCAGCTTCAATGATGAAAGACTTATTCATGTGAAGGACCTCTGAAGAGACCCACACAATACAGAAGCAACGTGCCAGCGCAGAAACGGGGAACGGGCGATGACAGGAATATGATGGCCTCCCACAACGACGTCATGAATTGACATCAAAAGATAAAGGATAAAGTCTCCTTCGTTGACCAACCTCTTCGTGGGCACGCACTCTACTTCTATTTAGGATCGTAGTGGCGTATTGAATGCGATGTGGCCTATACAATGACTTGCGGTGGCCAGCCGATGTACAAATAAGTGTTTCATCCTCCCAGGCGAAGGTACCATCTTATCGTTCCCGGAGAGTAGATGGTTTGGTTGGCCTAGGCGAAAGTCGACCAAGGATTTGAACCCGGCATCGCGCGAGTGGTAAGAGCGCCACTTCTCACTACACCACCCCGCGCGCCAATGAATATCCGCCGTGAACTAATGAACAGATGAAAATACACTTCCGAGCTTTCCGTGCAAGCACATTTACCTGCACGAAGGAAGCCCTTTCTAGAGGTTGCATCTTCCCAATGCTTTGCGCGAAAGCGCTATGCATGGCGCAATGCAGAGGTGATGCCAATTGGCGTCCAACGAACCATTTCCTGGTATCCTTGGCAAAAACATGCGTTCTAAGCATACCAACGTCTTGAAGCCAACTGGAGATTTTCTGGCGTTGGAGGGGTTGATTTTTTGGGGCGTGGGGGAGTGATTTTTCTATGATCACAACGGGGGATTTTTTTCGCAGCCGGCCTAGTGATACAGTAAAAGTTTTGCTGGAAAGTAGAAAGCTTCGTGCTCCCGGCACAGTCCTTTTTTTACGAAAGGCCCTGTATGAAGCTTGTCATGGATGTCCAAAGCGTAGCGACTTGTGGTTGCCCCCCCCCCATGATCACGCGAAGGTCACAGCGGGGAAAATTTCTAGAAAGAAATGTTTTTGAAATCGCTCAAACTCACGTAACAAGAGTAAACCCAGCTCCACTCATTCCCACTTTCCTCTCCGAGAGCTTTACTTTCAACGAAGTTATGGGTGTTCAAAAAAGGGGTACTTTTCGAGTGTTTGGCTTGAAATTGACTCCAGGTCGTAAAATAGCGCGCACCAATGCGCTTGTATTATCTCGTATATTAGGGCTCGCGTATGAAAACTAATGCACAATTCCTAGTACTTCTGGTGAGTTTTTTGTCGTTTGTTTTAAATTTTGGGTCTCTTTTTTGTTTTCTAGTATTTTTTAAGGTTGTATTGCTGTAGTATTTGACATTATCGAACTACTCCTACCCCAGTCTGCCGGAATCAGGCCAATTTTTTATCGATTTTTCTTCTGAAAGGGCAGATTTGGATAGAAATTCGTTCAATGGTACTTCGACCTCCTGAACATGAATATCACACCCACTTTGCTCAAAACTTTCATCGATTTTGGTGATTTAGGGTATTTTGGCGCCGCGCCACAGGCGCCGCGCCCAAAATATCCTGAATCACCAAAATCGATGAAAACTTGTACGGGGGTTATTTGACATCCTGATTACGAATATGGTATTTGTTCTTGACGCCAGCGCTAACGAAGACACTATGGTCATCTGCGCTTTGCTAAGACTGAGCCTGACGTGCGGAAAATCTTCCTTTTTCTCAGTTTCAGCCTGAGCATTATGCCAAAGCGCTGGTATGGAAAGTGATGTCAGACTCGTGATCAGGACATCGAATAACATCTATAGACGAAGTTTCAGCATGAACTTTGAGTTTTTGGCGTAGGAATAGTTCAATAGCGCCCAGTTCTCTTTATTTTCATTTTCTTCGTCCCTTTCATTTGTACCCTCGTGACGGGGGGGGGGAGGCGTATTGAGACCATAATTCAGGGGAGGGTCGTAACTAGCGGGAAATGATCACAACGCAATGGCGTGCCCTGATCAGGGAGACAGCAAAAGGTGGAAACAGGCACCAATTGAGCTTCTGTCGCGTATTATCCAGAACAAGCAAGTTGTTGTGAATGCTGGATAACATATTGCAGCAATGTTGAAGCTAATAGACCTCAACTATTCTGCTGAGCTACATTGCCAAGAGAAATTTAGTTCAGGTACCTTTCTGAATGGCCTTCGCCACCCCTCACAGTACCCATCTCCTTCCACCTTGTTATGACGAAATCGCTGGGAGAATACAAAGACCAACTGCACTTTTTGGGATCTCACAGAAATTGTTTGAATTCGAATGATGGACTCATGTTAAAGTGCAAAAGACCGTACCATTCAAAAAAAATCGGTGGTGCATTATAGAGAGGATCATCGAGCGTTTTCCGATGCGCCTCATAACCTCCACGAAATCGTGAAGAGGTCATTTCTAGATCTAGGAATTCGGGTTAAACCGTGAGAATGAACTCAGAGTATGAGCTTTCGAAACCTGCCTGCACTGAATGCAACAAGACATTCCCTAATCCGCGCACCCGCCCATACCCAGTAAAATGAATCTTCTTCGCATTTGTTGAGAAGTGGGGTTGTGGAGTACTTGGAAATTGAAACTGCTTTCTCTCTCCTCTCTTTTTCTCGTGCGATTGAAGTTTTTAGTGGAACATTCTTAACGCCCTCACACTTCGGCCAGATTATCTTTCTCGAAGGCTCACTGCATCATCGCATAAATTGGGAGACGCCACCTTTTGTTTTGTTGTTCGCAACGCTTATTATAGTAGTTTGATGCCCTTGGACTCTCCTTATGAACAAGATTGTTTCTTTGGAAGCTCATTTCAACGCAAAGACAGTACAAAACAAAAATGAGCGCTATTCGGTTTGGAAGGGGTCGTTATGCGCTTTCACTATTCCCTTTGTTGGTCCATGTTAAATAACAAGTCTAATTTTCAGAGCTGTAAATCCTGTGAAGCTGCGCAATGGTGCGAGTAGGCCACTTTGGTAGTCGGAATTTATGCGTCCTCACAGGTAGCCTGTACAAGATTTTTTGTGTGCCATTTATTAGTGCCCCACTGTACGAAGCGCCTCGAGAAATTTTAAAGACTCACATTGAAGAAGCCGTACTTCACGTCGATGTAGTTGACGATTTCTGGGTCCCATGGATCTGGTGGTATGAAGGGACAGCTGTCGAAGATGTCCTGTGTGGGAGACGTCGTGTCATTGAGGCCTTAACCCAAAAAGGTTTAATATGTTTTCAGCACGGAAGAGAAGAACAGAAATAGCTTTTCAAACACCTTTACAGAATTCCTCTTAGCAATAAGTTCTCAAACAACTGAAAGATGAAAGACAAGGGTGTTGGTTAGGAGATCCGCATTGCGAATGGGCTATAGTAAGCCCACTCACCTATGTAGCTTGAAATAATAGCTAGCTGATGACCGCAACTACAAAGTGATTCTACCGGCCTCCTCCGCGATGCAGTAGCCAGTACCTTGGGATTACGGCACAGAAAATTAGAGTTATTAACGTTTTTGATTTTCTGCAGGCATACAAGCGCTGGCGATCTTTCAGTGCTGAGAAACATAGGTAAATGAAGGAAAGCATGACATAGACGAATATTAGAGGGAAAGCAATCAGTGCACTCCCCTGTTGGAGGGAATTAGGTCTCACAAGCAGAGGAACAACTGTGGAACTGTCGCTTCCCAGAGGTTTCTTTTTGAAAGAAACCTTCCTTCTTATACTGCAACTGTCAGAAGCAGAAAGCTCATCAGATCAGTGAAAGCATTTTCATTTCACAGTGATTGTTTCAACCCCACCTTACTCACTTCCATTTCCCAAACACGCTGTCCCTCCCACACCACCTCCACCGCTGCTGAAGCGACTGACTGATCGGGATCCTACAAGTCTCATCCCATAAATTGAAAAAAAAACATTTGGATAAACGCAACTGGTTGCAACTGGGACTGCTTCTCTTTCCCCTTACTATGACATAGCCATTACGTGTTCTTTTGCTCAGCCACTTCCCATTCATTCATGTGATGCGATTCTTTCGACAGCAGGGTAGAGCATCGTTGCGTGAAACACGTAGAGAAGTCGTACTTTTCCGCTGGGGAAGGGGGTTCGTATTTGTCGTTGGGAGAGGAGGGGGTCGTATGTGTCTTCAAAAGCAATTCGCTGAGATGAGAAAAATTTTTTCTCGGTTGTTGACTTTGGCGATTTTTCCTATTTCATGTGTGCTATATTCCTCCCCCACTCCTATCACCCCCCCCCCCTCGACGGAAAATTTGTGGGTGAAAAAGTGGGAAGTGTGGAACATTGGTAGGTAGGTGCTGGAGAAGTGGGTAGAAGTCTTATCCAGACCCCCATTTAGGTGTGGCGGGGTCGTTCCTCACCACTGCTTCACACATCACGATGCTGTACCCTGCCCATCAAAGCTATAATAACTGAAGGCACCTGCTGAAGGGACCAGTAGTACTAGTCATTTGGCCACATTTCAGGCTTTGACCGAGATGATGAAGCCAAATTGATGACCCAACAAGGCCGAATAGTGACACATTCCACTCCTACACTCCCTAAAGCGGTGGGTGAAGAAACGCGCTCACCAAGAAAACACAAGTGGTAGTCCAGCTCCGCCCATACAGTTAACGTGGAACAAAGTTTTCATGACATATCCTAACGGTCAAGGTGACCATTTATAGCGCCATTGCATTCCAAGCTGCAATCCAAGCAACACCCGATTGAACACTGCGATTAGTGTTGTTCGCCGCGGATGCTGGAGCTCCGTTTGGCGCGGCGCCATGCCTTTCTCCATCAAGGACGTAAGCGACGATTAGTTATCGCCCTTCCCTCCTGATGCTTTCCCTCCGGAAAAAAGGGTGAATGTTTACTTCTTCCCACTGGACTACCTGCTTCATCGAGCCCCATCGTAGATCTCTTGCCAACCTCCAGCCTGTGCACGCACGTTCCTGTATCCAGAACATCAAACAAAAAGTTCCCTCGTATAATTCCCGCAGATAATAGTCTAAACTGCTACGAAAAGGGAAGAAGAGGAAACTTCACAGGATTTCTAGTTCCCTTCCCATTCTACGCGTTTTTCTGGTAATTCAAAGTGACAGTAAGGGGAGTGGGGTTGGCCTTCGGGTTGACGGGTGTTGTACTTGTGGTGGAGGGGACGGTCCATGACCAATTTTTCTAGTCAACATTTGGTGACCCGCTCTCCCCAGCCCCAGCACATTTCACTTCTAAGTGACCTATATTTATTTCTATACCCCAGAGTGTCAAGCAGGAAGACCTTTGGCTTGTTTCCGCACATGAAGGACGTCCCGCCGTTGGGTTTCTACCACTTTTCCAAAATTTCTCCCGAAATTCTACAGTTTAACTGAAAGAAAGCCAGCGAGAGTGGGTGTATATCGTACATGAAACAGGAAGAACTGAGTAGAATTCGGAACAAAACCTCTTCCTCGTAGGCGAATAAGGCCCGCCTCTCTTCAGCGATCAATACGACCTCCCTCCCTTCCTCGCTGGGGATCCCCAACGTCCGACGTGCCCTACCCTCACACTGCTTCCGCCACCGCAAGATTTTCATCATAAAGTGCAAATCGCACACGTGCAATGCGATTTTCTTATCGCAAAACATCAATTTTACAATTCTCACCTCGTTCAACCGGAGCCTTCTGATCATAACGTCGCGGGTATTTGCCCCGTGATGTCTTCCTGATGAAATCGTAGACGCTTTTGTTTGTTTCGAAGATATTGGTGACGGTCAATAAATAGAAGAACGTAACAATAAAACACCCGTAAAGAATCCACATTGGCATGCGCCGACCGCCACCCGTCGCCACGTTCAATTAGTCGGCACACAGCGACCTGAATGAGGTCAGAAATGAAGTTATTAAAGAAATGACAGGCACGAATTTCTGCGAGATTGCGGTATAAATGGTGGCGGAATAAAAAGGCGCAGTTCGGTGTGGTGAGGGCACCAAATAGTACTCAGTAAAGCTTGTACAATCTCCTCTCTGCTAATGATGGAATGTGTCGTCAAGGCTGGGTTTGGCGCGCCACGGACACGTTCCCAGTTCCGCAAGCGGATGGGCGACAATCACTGGTGGAAAACGTCTGAGGCAATAGTCGATAGTCATACGATAGCCTTGCCACTCGTAGAACAAAAAAGCAAAAAGCAGACTGGTCCCACGTCAAACCCATTCCCTCCCCCTCTTGACACGCCCCATCATGCGTAATGAGCCGTGCTGTACAGGCCAGCTTCTGAAGCCCTATAAATTTCTGGCACCAGAGTAACTCATTCGCACTTCTCAACAGTCCACCGAAATGAGATCCGCTGGTTAACATGACTAGCAAAACGAATTCTCTGTATTCTGACTAGCAGAACGAAATTCTCTGTAATCAGACATTCAGCGCTTGATTTTATCCACCCGCTCCCCTTGTAAAGGATATAAATCACGGGATCTTCCTCGGCCACATTTTCTTCCGTTCTTCCTTCGTTAGACTTGGACTGAATTTTCCACAACCTATTTTGGAACTACTATAAGGCTACGGACTACGACATTATCATACAAAATTATTGACCCAGCACAGGATGAATTTCACAGCGCACTTTTCTTCCATGACGCGCGATTCCACAATGCGATGCTTGACTATCCGGATTTCTTTTCATTTTCTGGAGATTTGCTTCTGTGGCTAAGCAAGCTTCACAAATGCGTAGCTAAAGGTACCAGCTCTCAGACGATGTAGCAGGTCGTAGCCATAGCCTCTTTGCTTTCCTGCCAATCCTTAAACTGTCGCCACGTTTTTGAATGGGATGACAAAAAATCTGAACTGTTGCGCTGGGAAATCAAGAAAGTACGTGGATAGGTTGAGCCGTCCACAATTTTTACGATTTATTCGACAACGGTTCGGCTTCCTCGCCGTCGTCAGGGCTTGAAAGAGTCCAAAACAATTGAGATTGTCCATCGAAAACCTTCACGAAAACTTTAACAAGAACAAAGACAATTTCGAGATGGTAGTCAACCACCTAACGACATCGAATGATAAGTTTGAGGTGGCTTACCTTGGTCTCAGCCGCGATGACGTGAGATCCAACGCCCAAGCTGTAGCACTGCTCCGGCAGCGTTCAGACTTCGCGACGGCAGCGCTTCGGTCGCGCGATTCGACGATCGATGCGCATGCTTTCGACTGCGTCGATCGCGTCAAACGCGTGACCGAGGCTCTGCCGTCGCGGAATCTGACGCTGCCTAACAGTAAGCTTCCAACTCCATCAGGGCACGCTATCGTTGTGATAATCACAACAAGGGGTCGTATTCGAGCTCGAGGGGGTCCTAAGCACAGAGCCTTTCTGAAGTGGGGCATGTAGGGATGCTCAAATGTCGTTAAGCTTCAGTGATGGAAGACTTATTCATTTGAAGAACACCTGAAGAGACATACACATGAAAGAAGCAACCTGCCAGCGGCCAAGGGGAATGGGCGATCACAGAAAATACGATAGCCGCCCACAGCGATGTCATGAATTAAAAAAAACAGGTGAAAATACACTTCCAGATCTTCCTATACCTGCTTGCACGGAATAAGCCATATCTAGAACTGATACCCTGAGCGGAAGCATTCGTTTCGGAAGTATACCAAAGTCATTAGACGAACTGGAAGTGGGGCGTCGCAGGGGTAGGTTTTTCGTGTCGGCCGAAATGGATTTGTCCACATAACAATAGGGATTTTTTTTCGGGTAGTGGGCTCAGGGCTAGAAAGAATGTCTTGCTATGAAGTGAAACCTTCGAAATTCCGTCACTGCTTTTGTTCTGCGAATAGCCTTGCGGCTGTTCAGAGCGGAAGAACTTGTAAATGACTCCAAATGTCACAAGGTGATCACAACGGAAAATGTTTCGCGAAAAGAGGTTTTTTAAAAATCGCTTTAATTCTGTCGAAAAGTGTCAGTCTAGTGCTCCACAGTCCTGCTTTCCCTTCTACAAAAGCTCCACTCTCAAAACAATTATGGGTGTTCAGCGAAGGGCGCTTCCCTAGTGTTTGGCTTGGAACTATTTGGATCGTGAAATAGCTCGTTACAATGCTACGGCACAAAGCGTGTTCTAACTAACCATAAGCTCTCAACTTTGGGTGGCCGCGAGCGATTAATATTCAAATGCTAGCACATGGATTTTTCATTTTTATGTCTTATTGGATGCATTGATGGTTCATTATTTTTGCTTATTTTTTGTGAACCAGTCGGATCCCCCGGCTGGCGCCGAGCTCTCCTCCTTAACATTAGCTGGCTTGGCTTCGCCCAGGCGCACTTCATAATGGGAACGAAATTCTTTCTTTCACCTAGCTACTCAAAACGCGGTGCTTTGAACGAATCGTAATAGATGGAGCAACCCACGTGCGAGCTTACGCCCAGCTGCCATGCGAGCAATAGCTTAGGGTGTACTAAATGGTTGTCTTGTATAGGGTGAGGGTATTATCATAATCAGAACAACATCTTAGTTTGTTACTTTATTATGGATTATCTTGCAGTTTTGCTAGCGGCTGTATCCTCTTCTCCTGCTTATCCTACTCAAGCGCGTACTACGCCCCCTCCCCTCACCGTACCTCCTCCCCTCTACTTCCTTCGCTTCCACATACTCAGGTCCGGCTGAGCACGTGCAGGGGAAGGAAGCAGAGGGGAGGGGTCCCTCGGTGCCCCCGCCCCGTCGTTCCACCCCACTCTGCACCCGCACGAGCACACCCAGCTGCCACGCTAGCAGCTCGTGCAATGGCTCGGAGTATACAGAGTGGATGTCTTGGATAGCTGAGGCTGTTATCACAAACAAACATTGGACGATAATCCGCACCAATCGGTTACCGGTTTGTCTAGCGGTCGTTTTCTCCTCCGCTAACTCCAACCCGTGAAGCATTGCGGATGGACATACAATACAAAACGGCACACAAAGTTACTGGCTTATAAAATAAAAGGATTGTCATGACTCACTTTCTTGTGTTCCTCACATTTACCCTTTATCAACTTCGCGCCTTTCTTGTCGTTCGTTTTCGCAAATCTTCCGTTTTTTTTCGGAGTTTGTTTGTCCGCTGCTAGTCTGGTCTGCTACTTTCAGATTAGCAGCGAGCAGGTAAGGTGGGAGGGAGCGTAGCAGAGATTCACATTCACAATGGCGTGTTATGATCTCAATCTGTTGGCTGTTAAATCATGGACCATCGCGGCTTTGTCATAAAAAAGCGAGAGTTGATTCTTGCACAATCATAAGACACTCCCTGTGCCGTGAAAACTACCTAGGAGTTAGGCTGACGCGGTTGTAGGAAGGTTGGGCGACGATGGCTTTACATTGTCGTGAGCGTGGAGGAGCGCTTGTATAGAAATATCTTGAGAATATTACACATGCGTCTTTTCTGTAGTTTGCAATCCTATGCGAAGTAAAGTTCAATGATCCTATCGGACGAAGTGTCCTTTTTATTGCCTAGAAACGAAACAAAGAAACATGAGAGGCATCTGTTGAGTTGAAGTGTTAGATAATCGTCTAAGAGCGAGCGCACAGCTTGTCTGAGCTACAGCGATAGCCACCGGGGCACTGAGAGCATGCATTGCCCGGAGTGTAGATCTTAGCATCGGGTACATTACCTCTGAAAATACTCATTTGAGATATCAGATAGGATGGACTGAGGAAGAAGAAGAATAGTACCCAGTCTGGTAGTGGCACGCAATATAGTAAGAATTGGGGCACTTGTTTTTCTGTGTAACAGCACATCCAATCTTTGCAGTGGTTGCCCAGGCCATCTGAAGTACGTTGGTTTCATATTTGTCTTCTTACAGTATATTGAAAACGTTTCAAGAGAATCTGGGATAAAACTACGTCTCTCTATATTCGTAACAAATTCCACAGAAATATGTTAGTGTTTCGTGAGCAGTCTCACCCTGGTGAAATAGCTGATTGGACTACCCGACTGGGAACTTCTGAACGTGACTCCAGTCCCAACAGTACCGACCACTCTCAGCTGACTCCACCAATACTTGATTGCCTGAACGAATGGCTCACTTACGTATTGCAACAATATGACACAATAAATACGAACCTCAATCATGGCATTAACGCGAGAAGAAACGCTGGCTTGTGGAAGACTATAGATGTTTTCCTGTACACCAGATGCAAGGCCTGACGATGGATTCATAGAGCACCTATCCACAGCTTTTTTAGCCGAGGTTTCCAAAGTACAGTCATATTCCTAGAAGAAGAAGCCATGTGCACACTACACAGATCTGCTCGCAGAAAAAAGTTAGAGCGAGTACTTTCACCCACTGAAGCTCAGCTGGATCCCACAGAATCCCAGAATATGGGACGCCGGTATGAAATCGTAGAAGTGTCCGTGCGAGCGGAGAACAGTTACTGTGCTTGTAATATAGTACTGGCCCATCAGCAGCGCAGACCACGCACGCACCAATGTCAAGTGTGTTTCAGAAATTTATAGGAATTGTATGACCGCGAAAGCTTTAGCACACTTGCGTATCATTGCTTGTGCGTGTGTCATGGATCATCTTCCGAGATGTTTTATCACCTCTGCGTCAACAAGGTTTTTAAGTGGAACTTCATTTTCGACCAGATCGTCGTCCTCAGAGGCCTAAGCGTAGCTCAAGATTTTAATTTGCTCTCTACACCGCCTAACGCCTCTTCTCCCTAGCGTTTCCGACGGTACTCCAGAAACAACCGAAAAACCACCCATAGGCAAAACATACTCACCAAGTCCACCGCGGCAACGCCGCTCCACTATGGTAGTAAAGTAAGTGAAAGACACTGTGCCGTCCTTGTATAGCAGCTATCAGGACTTGCAGGTCTCATAGCTTACATCTTTACCTCGCAATGTGGTGAAAACGGTAAGAGGTCATTTGTTATGGCTAAACACTCATTTCGGTTATTCATTCTAGGATTCCTTGCGGAAATCCAGAATGCCTCTGGCGCTTTTCTTGCAGAGATCCCAGTTTCGTACGCTAGAGTTCTGCACTTCGCTTCAAAATCGCTCCCGCGGTGCTCTCAAATCAGACGCTTCCCTAAGGGCGTTGCTATGTTACCACGCCTAAACAAGATGTTCTTTGATACGTGTTGCCAGTGGCCTTCCAGTCTCCCCAGTGTGTGTTGCATTACATGTCTGGCATTCGAGTTGGTAGATCACGCCAGCTTTGGCGCAATCTCCTGCTTTACCTTTAGGACATATAACACAATGATCTGAAATGCAATGTCTGTCGTAGAGTCTGTCACGTACAAGCTGGCGCCTGATGTTGTCATTAGGGATGTTCACTGAGACCACATCATCCTCCAGCCTTGCCCGAGCCAGAAATCTTCGAATTGCAGCACTTACATTATCAGATATGAACGGTACACATAAGGGGATCTTATTTTGGCCAGTCTCAGAGTTTGTGGAAAGTATAGCCGTTAGAAAAGGCTATTTCAGCAGCCAGTCATGTAGACTCTTGCCGTTCTGTCACACCTGTGCTCACGTTTGCAGCTGTCCCAAACATGTTTCGGACAACTGCATGTTTCAAGGCAGAAGGATGTGCAGAAGTTGCATGAATCAAGATGTTTTTAGAGCTTGCTTTTCTGTACCACTTCACACTGAGCATGCCATCGAAACTTTCACCTGCGTATTCAAATACATCGATGCACCGGCAGTACATTAAGGGTAATCGTTCCAGTACTGGCTCTTCTATTCTGCTCATGAAGTAGACTGCAAGTACAGGTGCTAAGCGTTCACCCATCGCGAGACCTTTGTTTGCATAACAAGCTCCTGACCATTTGAAGATGTTACATTCTAAGCTTAGCCACAACAAATGACCTCTTACCGTTTTCACCACTTGCGAGGTAATGATGTAAGCTATGAGGCGTGCAAGTCCTGATAGCTGCTATGCAAGGACGGCACAGTGAGTCTCACTTACTTTACTACCATCTAGTGAGCGGCGTTGCCGCGGTGGACTTGGTGAGTATGTTTTGCCTACGGGTGGTTTTTCGGTTGTTTCTGGATGTAGCGTCGGAAACGCTAGAGAGACGAGGCGTTCGGCGGTGTAGAGAGCAAATTAAAATCCTGAGCTACGCTTAGGCCGTCCGTGGAGCCTCTGAGGACGACGATCTGGTCGAAACGTTAGGCAGTGAATAAAGTTCCACCTAAAAACCTCGTTGACGCAGAAGTAATAAAACATCATATTTACAACAATGCCGAGGTTCTACGAAGAGAGAAGTTGGAGACTATTGGACGATCTTCCAAGAGTTTTTCTAAGCAGGCAATCGCATTTTTATAAGGAGGTACCCGGTAGCCTTTGCTATTTAACCGCGAAGAAGAATGGCAACTATCACGAGTTTGACTGCTCAGAATTTGCTTGGAAGATTCCGAAGCGCTTTTGTATCCATATGTGGGAAGACTGTCTTTCGTCAGTCTTATAATAAGTCCTCTTAAAACTAGGCACTAAGTAGCTTTCCACGCGAAAACAACCACCTGTTTAGCGATTGTTGTCTGTTGTGTTGAAATACGAGTGTTTCTAGCTGCACCTACTATCAGCCTTTTGGGAGTTCAAACAGACTTACCAATTTGAGCATATTTGTCGCCTGTGGGAGGATTTTGCCGTTCTTATTCTTGACCAATCCTTGGGCAAGTCTCGACCTTAATCGCCTCATTACAACCCAGATGGAAAACATGAACTGTTGAAGATGTGGAGCATAGTAAAATTGAACTCAACCTTCTGTAGTTATGACCTTCAAGTGCAGCATTTCTTATCCGGTCATTCACGCCGCTATTTTGCGGGCACCTCATGTTGTCTGGAAAAATGGAGTGCTTTTTAAAAATTTTTTCTGGGGATAAGCAAAAGCAGAAACGCATTTTTCTTGGAAGGCTTTGAAGGGCCGGACGGCGACGTAGGCAGTACAACCTTATGGTTTTATTGATTGTGGCTCACTTGGATTCACAGTTGTTGTTACCACCACTGGTGCGGGTGTTTTCACCACAACTGGTGCGGGTGTTTTCACCACCACTGGTGCGGGTGTTTTCACCACCACTGGTGCGGGTGTTTTCACCACCGTTGGTGCGGGTGTTGCTGGAGCTTGCACTTGGCCTCCTTGGTTGTTTCCATTTCCATTGCCGCCGCCTAGGTCAGTATTACCACTGTAATCGCTATAGTCGTAATCTTCTTCGTCTTGTGCTAATGTTGCTGTGGCTAGCTGAAATAGGTGTGAAAATGTCAGAAATGTTCGGGAATCAAGCGAGACATAAAACTGACCAGGAGTGCAAGAGATACACGAGACAGGAAATGCATTGCCGGATTGTTGACTAGTATCCCACTCCTTGCTTAAGTAGTGGTTCCAGCCCAACCTCCCATTTCCATGTTCAGGATATCCGATCTATCTGCCTTTGGTTATCTAACAGGGGCTCAAAAACGATTAATCACGACAGCTAGTGTTCATTTTCCATCCACATTGTATCGTTCCCCTACATTCCGTACCAAATAGCATGTAAAAAATTTAATAATTGTTAATTAACGGAGGAGTCGTACAACAGTTTCGCAAATTTGCAAAGAAGTATTATTCGTGCAACCAGCGGGCGTGGCTGAGTAGTGCATGTGAATGTGATGGCGGCTGCGCTTTTGGTGGAATACTGCTGTTCTGGAACAATTATAGTCATGTCTGCATTGGACTTAATGCAGGATGACAGCTGTCCGAGAAATATTTCTTCCACAAAAAACGCATTCTAGCATGCAATGCAGTTACGTCCATCCCATTTTCTGGACATGAAGGGCACCCAGCGGATTACAAAATAAAGCCATCGTGCTGTCATCAATTGCCTTCCACTCTCAGGCGCAGCTTCATTCACCCATTGGCTGTCTTGTATTGGGTTGCTCCTAAGTACTGGCAATTTTTTCTTACACAAGTTTTCAGGTGAAAAATAAGGATCGGTTCCGATATGCTCCACGAATTGATAGATAATTTCCGTCCTACAATACAGCATGGTTGCCTTCTAACTGTTCTTAGTTTTTTCGATTTTTGTCATTGACAGTGGAATGTGGAGCGGACACAAATGTGATTCTTTATCAAAACTTTTTGCACTTATCTAGTCTCTCAAGTTGCAGAAAAAGTTCGAAAATGTGAGGTACATGAACAATGACTGCTGCTTGCTAGAGCTTCTTGAAACTAATCACGCTATTCATAGATGGGAATTCGGACCACAAAAAAAGAACATCGCATGAAGCACCCTCCTGGTGAATGACTGCTAGAAGATCCCATCCCCCAAGTTCCAAAGTTCTCCTATAAGGTGAAGGTGATGCTGAATGAGAACATAGAAGCTTTCCAAGTTATCTATCAGTCCTCTATTCTTCGGCATGAATCTTCGTGAACAAGGTGATTCAATAGGCTCTCGGTTGGACTCAACAGGTAATCAGGTCCGATCCTTGTCTGATAGGTCAAAATTGAGAACATTAAATTGTTTTAGGAATTGTAAACATTTACAAGAAACATAGCTTATTCAGCTTGTTGGTCACACTCTGAACAAACTGTTCGGTTTCACCTTTTCATTCAGATGTAAAAAAGGGGAGACTGCCAGAAAATTCCAATTTCGTCTACCTAACACTCCAGTTTGAGCACTCAAAATTAGTGGAATTAGAATGTTTAGAAAAGCTGTGAGAACCTCCTTTCAAGACGGAGAATTCTCTGAAAGCAGTACGAAATCCAATGATAAAACTTTTGTATCGGAATTTCAGATAAAAATACCGTTACTTGTGAGCCAATCCAGTGCAGGTGTTCGAGAAGAGAGGACTACTGATTTAAGGACAGAAGTCAGCCACAGACAGAACTATAACCTGTTCCTCCGACCGACCCGGGAAGAGCGCTATTCATTACTCCACCGGGCCGCTCCACGCTTTTAGCTCAATGGCATTTCGTTGATCGAAGAAGAGTGTTGTGCATGCCAGAATACGGCACTCCTGGGCAGGCGCTGCCCGGCGCCTTCCCATCGAAGACCCCAATAGCGCCCTACCGAGCAGCAGCTTACCACCCGGACGCCTACCCGCGTCGACACAGAAGTGTCGACCATGGACACCTGGCACCTGTGACATGGAGCGATGCATAATGCTCAATCGTTCCATGTGTGAGGTAACAATATGATGGAGAAGGAATTGACAAAAGCTAACTGCGACGCATGGCGTAACGGTGTGCAGCCGCATCTTACCGTAGCGGGTTATTGGGCATCGAAGCAACCAGAAACGTGAGTTGTGTAGATAAAGTGCGGCTTTCTTGTGCAAGTTTTTAACCGATTTAAATTCCCTTTTTCTCGTCCCGTTCTGCCACTATTATAGCACCCCCTGCTACCATTTTAGACCGAGTACCCGAAATGTCGTGCCTTGTTGCCATTTGACACTATTTTATTCGGTGAAAGTGATTTTGCTTCCTGAAAGTGCTAAAACGTTTCGGAGAAATTCCGAATCCGCGAAATTCAGGTTTCTCATACGCACAATCTAGCTCTATATGCAGGTTCTTTTATTTTCTGTAATCCCCTTGAAAAGCTGTAATGAAACTGCCGAGAGCGCGATAAGAATTCTAAAATTACGCTGTTTCTTGCTTGTCGTTTTACTTGAAAGACAACATATACAGAGCTCAGCTAAGTTTTTGAGAAGCTCCTCGTCTTTCAAAAATCTTAGAAAACGACCCGGCTGGGATCAAATTACGAGAAATTCCGTTACTTTAGTTGAACCAGTGATGAAACGTTCCCCTAACTGAGGGTCTGCTCTTTGACGTTCGCTTTATGTGATTTTATTAGGTCATCCATTCCAAAGGCGGGATGATTTATATTCATATAAAACTAAGAGGAAATATGATTAGAAAAGTTATATTTTTGTTTTTGACTGTCAATTATCTGATTCCCTCTTCACCGCATGAAGTCTTCCCACCTCCCTGAAAGCGCTCAGAACTCTTGTATACGTCGTTTTTTCAAACAGAAGCAGGCGAGTGAATGCCGGTGATGCCGCCCGAATGTCCGGCCGATGCACAAAGCACATTGTGCGCTTGGCACGTCGGACGAGTAGCTCGGCTTGACTAGAGCAGCGGCACTTGAAATGCGGAACAGGTTTTGTTGGGCGGACGAGGCGAGTGAGGATGACCTAAGTGTTGATAACAAACAAGATATGGAGGCAGTATTTCAAATTATAATATGTCAACCAATTACATACCGATTTTCTTGCATAGAGCGGTAGGTAGCGTAGCGGCGAGTCACGGTTCTGGCGATCAGGTCCCGAATCGCTTTTACTCGCCGGCACACCCAGTCTTATATACCTCCGGCAAGAAAACTGATTCTGCTACTGAGACTTTATCGGAGAGGTATGAACACACCGTCTTCTACGGTGCCCCCCCCTACGCAACTCACTCGAGCGCCACTCACATTTAAAAGCCATTACAGCTCTAAATGAAGAGGTTGGTCAACCTGGGAGGTGATTTGCAGATCGCAGATGGAAACGTTGTGTCTTTCGAGTTTTTGATGCACCAGTGCTTCGGTTCCGGCTCTGCCGGCCCTTACAGTGCAGGAATTTCCTTTGCGTACGCCGGCGAAATACTCGGCGTATAATGAGATAGTCCCACCTGGCTCTCTCGAAAGGGTAATCGAAAACGTCTGCGGTACTCGCCTCCTTATGGCTCTTACTTTTTTCACTCCTAAGAGACCCTGTTGTCTTCCGACGCATTCAGAAACTAGAGAAAAGGGTCCATTATCCAATTGCACGGCGTTTCCTTATTGCAACTATTTCTTGTGAAATTCCGTTTCTAAGACAAGTTTAATCCACTAACTCTAATCTGTAGAAATAACTGTTTCTTAGAGGCAATATTCATTTCGAGGCAAATAAACCTTCTCCGGCCGTTTCAAAACTTGAGGGAAAGTATTAAAAACGCGCGCCCCTGACCGCCCACCAGGCGCTCGGTCTCATAGCTTTTATTTTCCGAACCTTCTTTTCCACAGGTACATCGTCGATATTTATTGCGCTTTGACGAGCTGGTCTCTCACATAAGTTTGGGCGGAAACTTCAGCAAACATCTCGTTTTGAGATGTCGTCGCCCATCTCTGGGCATTGCGACAAATCCCTTTAAATGGGTTGTGGGCTGCAGATCGAGAAATGGATCATTGGTAGAGAGACGATATTGCCAATGTGGCCGGAGCAAAGAACGAAAATCTACGGGCATTCGCCCAATGCCGAAAAAACCACCAAAAGAAAACGGTTCGTGGTCTACAGCGAGTATGATCCCACATCTTTCTTAGCCCGTGTGAAACGATCACAGCAGTGAAGTACTGTCAGCAGGTCGGCGAAATGCACCAGAATGCCCGGCAAAGTACTTCATGACAAAGCTAGACCTCGTGTCTCAATGATCGCACGGCACAAATCGAACTACGAAGCGTGGATCATCCGCCAGCCTTTTCGCCTACTCACTTTCACTTTTTCCAAGCGCCTTCAACTTCTTGCAAGGGAAACACTTCACAACCAAGGCGATGTGAAAACTGCCTTCGGTGAGTTCATCCCTTTCATAACCCCAGGTTTTTCTGGTAGTGTCAAGATCATTTCTTGTGAGCAAATATGCGTTGATTTCGATGAAGGTTTTTGAATAAATACACTATTCTGTCAAAGCTGCATTATAGTAACTAAGATTTTAGGTAGGAATCCTCCATTTCCTTTGCACCAACCTAATAGATAGCCGGAAGCGGCTTGCTTCTGATTCTTGTGAGTTTTGCTCTTACTCTTTACTAGTTTCAGGTTTTACTAGTTCTACTCTTACTCTCTCCCTCTAGTTTTACCCTTATGAACTTCCACTAAGTACGCGAGTGGCAGCGTTACCGGTACAAGTTCACAGAGTCAAACGATCTCCTAGAGCAGGGTTCTGAGATCTATGTATGTACCTTGGGGAGGATGTCTCATCTAAACCTGGCTGAATTCGACGAGTGGCGCAAGGTATTACCTTGTAAGCCGAATGGTCACACAGTAAGAGAGGTAGGCCAGTCAAAAGACGGAAGAGGTTTTCTAAATAACCTAACTAGCAACAAAATAGAAGCCATTCGTGATTACTTTTGTACCATTTACAAGCGATAACCTAGCTCTTCACTAACCCGAATGCGGTATTCATCTCCCGATTGTATGGATTTGGGAATGTTTGGTTGCTCAAAAAGATGCACTTTTGTGTTTTAGTGGCGGATAATCTCTTCACACCCGATGGACGCAACACAACTTCAAAATATATCTTCCAAAATTTCATTTTCTATTCATTTCCAATCATCTCTTTCTTGCCTGGTCCGCAATCTCGGAATCAGTCCCGCTTTCAGCTCTACTTCAACCTTAGACATTTTCAAATGAGGTTACATTTTTGAATGATACTAATACTGGAAACTGGAAACTAATTATCGTCAGAATATCCAATCCTGGACCCCGAGCCGAAATGGTAAACGCATCAATAAGTATTAGGTAACTAAAACGAAGAGGAAACAGAAGTAAATTAATATTTGGCTTGAAAGTAAGTAGATCCGTTTTCCCAAATGGCCCGATCCCAAAGCCCGAAAGCGTTTGAAATACTGCCACTTTTGTTTTTTCAACAAGAGCGAGTTGCACTTGGTGCCATTCCCTGCGAATGACGAAAAATCGAGGCGTTCGTCGGGACAGTAACTTCGAATGGTGCCCTTCTCATATAATAGTTAGGTGGTAGCTTCCATCTGTCGGTCTGATTGTCGAAGAACAGGCAATATACACTAACAGGAACGTTAACAGGATTGTTTGTTCTCTGTATAAAACCGCTTGAAAGTCACTGTGCAGCAATCTACCGCCATGATGATTAGGTCCGCCGCCTGGGTCCCCGTAACTCCTAGTGACAGAACTCGGGCTGCTCTCATCTGCATTCATAGAAAATTGACGCTTGTGAGTTTTGGCTCGGAGTTCAAGATCACCATTATGTAACCTAGGGCCGGACATGTTTTACTGTCGTGAATGCAGTCTTAGGCGTGGAGATCGCTGCTATGGGCAGAATCGGTATGCGCTCGTACTTCTACAAGAAAGTGAGAGTAACCCTAACACAAATCCTCTTAACTATCGTTCAATTTTTGAACATAACTGAGCATGTGTCGCAGCGCAGGTGAGTCTCGCGGGCAAGCTCGGCAACAGCGTGCCGGCGTCTAGTGATGAAGCTGCTTCGATTTCATCCACCCGTTTCCCAATTACGGGTGAAAGTTACGGGGCCCTCTCATGGACCGATCCATTTTTTTTCATGTCTCCTTTCTTTGCACTTGTGAAGCAAATTCTTCACAAGCCATTCCGAACGAAGATATTATACTTCACCTGTTCGACCCAACAGACGATGAATTTCACTTGCGCAAACTTTATCTTTATGATCGGCGCAGATTCAGCATCCGGTTGGGCCTTGAGTTGACCACTCAGGTTTCTTTTCATTTCTCGAGATCTTGCATTCTGCGGCTCAGCAAAGTAGCTAAGGTAGCTAATCATGTAAGCGTCTGAGCGTAAAGGTACAGGCTCAGACGATGTAAGCACGGTTGTAGCCCTACCCCTTTGCTTTGCCAAGCCATCTCTCTAACCATGTTGGCGCCACCCTTTTTAATGGATGACAAAATATTGTGATTGTGGTATTGTACCAGCTGCTGTGCTGGAAAATCAAAGAAGGGGATGTGACAGGTGAGCCGTTCGCAAGTTTATAAATGATTAGCGCAAGCGTTTTCGGGTTTTGATTAGACCCTTAATGTACTTTCATCATGTATGCATTCATTTTTTTTGCTTATTCATTGGCGATTCACCTATGGCTCACTTTCGCATCCTCAAACTTAGCCCTTCATTACGGTCGCTTCCTGTTTGGTCATTTAATTTACGCAACATTATTTATTTTGAGTTTGCGTTGTCCGCTGTAATCTGGTTTCGCTTGGCGCTGCTTCCAAGATTTAGCCGGCAGGGGGGGGTCGCATATTTAGCAGAAATTTATCACAACGTCAGATGCGGTGCCCTTGAACCCGTCAATGTGTTGGGCTGTTAATGTGGTCATTGAACGCATAGCGGAGGCATAGAAGCCGGAAAGTTGATCTCTTCGCGAGCAATACGTAGCGACACTCTGCTGAGAAACCATGGCGAGCTTCACCAGCCGTGGAAAACTACCATGTGGGAGCTTCAGGCTTACGCGGTGTAGGAAGGTCTGCGACGACGATGGCTTATCAAATTTGTGCGATGAGCGGTGGAGGCCCTCCAGGGTAAACGGCTAGCTGTTCTGTGTATTAGAACATGGCTTAGAATGATTACACATTGCGTCCTTTTTGTAGTTTGCCAATGTATGCGACAGTGAACTTTGATGATCCCTTTCCGAACAAGCGGAAGTGGCTTTTATATTGCCGCGAATGAAACAAGAAACGTGCTATAGCCATCGAGATTGTTGCTAGAAGTGTTTAGAATAATCGTGCTAAGAAGCGACTGCAGCAGCGTTGTCTGAGGCAACAGGCGATGAGCCTACCGGACAACTGAGAGCATGCATTGCCCGGAAGTGTAGATCTTTAGCATCGGGTACATTACCTCTGAAAATACTGTATGTTGAGATGTCATATAGGATCAGACTGAGGAAGAAGAAGAATAGTACCGCAAATCTGGTAGTGTGCACGCAAGTATAATAAAGAATTTGAAGCACTTAGTTTTTCTGTTGTAACCAGCACATCCAATCTTTGGCAGTTGTTCGCCCAAGCATCTGAAGTCCGTTGTTACATAATTTTGTCTGTATTACAGCAATATTAAAGAACGTTTCAAGAGAAATCCGGGTCAATGGAATCTACGAGTCCCTCAGTTTGTAGTAAAAGCCAAATCCGCAGGCGATAATGTTTAGTTTTTTCCTGAGCAGGGCCATTACAGCTTGGTGAAATAGCTGACCTGGACTAGCCGACTGGGGCTTTGACTGTGACTCCAAGTCCCTACAGTAAGCGACCACTCTCAGCTAACTCCCCCAATATCTGAATTGCCTGAACGAATGGCTTTCACTCTTGTGCAACAATTGGACCACAATAAATAGCGAAACACGTCAGTCAATGGTATTAAACGCGGAGAAGAAACGCCGTGGGCTTGGGAAGGATAATAGAATGTTTTCCTCGCTACACCACGATTGATAGGCCTGACGACGCACTTGTGGGAGCATCTATCACAGCTTTTTTGGCTGAAGTTTCCAGTGTGCCTCATAGTCCTAGAACGGGAAACCGAAATGTGGAGGATTTTTGCCGTTCTATTCTTGACCAATCCTGGGCAAGTCTCGACCTTTAATCGCTCATTACAACCCAGATGGAAACATGTGAACTGTTGAAGATGTGGAGGCATAGTAAAATTGAAACTCAAACCTTCTTGCTAGTTGTGGACCTTCAAGCGCAGCCATTTTCTTATCCGGTCATTAGCACCGCTGTTTTGTGGGCAGTCTCATGTATCTTAAAAAACAATGGGTGTAGACCGAGACCTTTTTCTGAGAACGAGCCAAAGCTAAAACACATTATTTTTTGAGGATACTTTTTGGAGAGCGGACGGCGCACGTAGTACTACAACCTTATTGGTTTTATTGATTGTGGCTCACTTTGATTTCACAAGTTGTTTGTTAACACCACTGGTGCGGTTGTTTTTCCACCACTGAGTGCGGGTGTTTTTTCCACCACTGGTGCGGGTGGTTATGGAGCTTGCACTTGGCCTCCTTGGTTGTTTCCATTTCCTTGCCACCGCCTAGGTCAGTATACACTGTAATCGCTATAGTCGTAAGCTTCTTCGTACTTGTGCTAACTGTTGCTGTGGCTAGGTGAAATAGGTTGTCGAAAAATGTCAGAATGTTCCGCGGAATCAAGCGAGACATAAAACTGACCAAGCAGCTGGTGCAAGAGATACACGAGACAGTAAAACTCATTCGGGTAGTGCCGACTGCGTATTCATCTTTGCTTAAGTGGTGTTGTTCCATCCCCTACCTCCTACTTACAACAATACCAGGTATCCGTTCAATCTTCCTGTATTATTGAATATTGTCAATAAACGTTAGATCACGATAGCTAGTGCCTCCATTTCCCGTCCACTTTTTATCGTTCCGCTACTCGGTACCAAATTCAGCGTGATAATTTAATTTAATTTTAATTAACGGGGTCGTACAAACAGTGGTCGACAAATCTTCACAAGAAGTTCTTATTTTGTGGCGAACCAGCGCGCGTTGGCTGTAATCCATGCCAAATGCACAGGCGGACTTTGCGCATGTTTCGTTGGGTCTGCCGATCTGGTACGTATATAGATACATTGTCCTGCGTGGATGACAGCTGTCTCAGTAGGATTCCTTCTGGAAAAACAGCGATTCTATGCTGCGAAATGAAGCGTGCAGTTAACGTCCATCCCATGTATTTTGGACCATGAAGTGCACCCCAGCGGGCCTAAAAACTTAAGACATCTGTCTGTCATCAAGTACTTCCCATTCTCTGGGCGCAGACTCCATTCACTCACTCGCATGCCTTGATTGCGGTTGCCCCGTGAAGCACTGGACCACAATTTTTTTTTCTTGCAGGGAAGGCTCATATGAAAGGTGAGATCGTTTCAATATGTTCCACATTATTGACACGATAATTTTTCTTTCGTCGGTTTTTGTTCCACTGAAGAGGAGAGACGGCGTCGACAAAATTGATTTTCCGACAAACAATCTTTCTTGCGCTTGATCTTGGCTTTCAAGTTGCTGATCGCATGGAGCGCCCTTTTGGCGAAATGGACTGCCAGCAGGAAGTCGATCCCCAATTTTGAAGCTTTCCTCGGTCAAGTGAAGGTGATGCCTTGCATTGGCAACACAGAAAGCTTCGCAAGACATCTATCGTTCCTCTGTTCTTTGGCATGAAATCTCTGTAATAAACTGATTCCAGTAGGCTTCATCGATAGACTTAATTAGGGCACTGGTTTGATCCGGATCTGACCGAGGACGAATCGAAATTGTTAAAACGTTTCAAGGAGTTATAAACATTCCAAAGAAAACATGCTTGTTTGCGATCGAAATACATCAACAAACAGTCCTTTATCGGTTCATCTTTTTTGAGTTAGTGATAGATGTAACAAGGAGAGGACTGTGGGAAATTCTCAATTTCGTCGACCCGTGAATCCCAGCTGAGCAACCTAATAAGTAGTGGAAACAGATGCAGAGAAGCTAAGAGGACCTTCTTTCAAGGCGAGGCAGTCTCTGGGGAATCAGTTCGAATCCAATGACAAACTTTTTGTCTCCGAGCGAAACTTTTTAGCTGAGATGAAGGCGTGGATTACATGAGGCAGCCCAGTTCATGCGTCCAGAGAAGGACCACAGGAATGCTGAGTTTATGGACAGATGTAGACCACAGACAGGATTCTGACCCATGGCTCTCCACCGACCGAGGCGAGTGCCGCTATCAGTACGCACCGGGCGCCACATCCTTTTAGCTCAAGTAGCACTTCGTGGTCGAAAAGAGTATCTTTTGTCTGTCTGCAGCTCTTTAAGGCCCCCAAAAATGGCACCGCATAGAATTGTCAATGCATGCAGGCGCTTAATGGGCCTAGAGCCAGAATTTGGCGCCTCGCTGCGCACGGTTGCTGCGTTTGGCGCCTTTCTCATAGAAGCGTACTCTCTATAGCGCCTACCGAGCCGAGGCTTACACCGGAAACGCCCTACCGCCGCCGCCCATCCACCAAATGTCCGATCACTGTAATGCTAGTCTCGGTTCCATGTGGACAATATGAAGAATTGATATAGAAGCCACTGCGGCTGCACGGATATAGGGGTGCAGCGTAATCCTACCGCAGTTCGGCACGATGCTTAGCGCGTCCAAAAATGCATTCATGAGTTGTGTGCTGTAGAAAAAGAGGTTGTCTTTCGCAAATTTTTTTGACCCGTCCCACTTGAATTTTTTTTCGAACGTTTTTCCTACTATAACACTCGTCATCTTGCTGGACTGTCAGAGATCGATTCAGGAACTAACCAATGATGCGAATAGGCGCAGGTGAGCGAAACGCTGATTTGGCCGACCGATGCCTCCGGTTGGTAACTTGTCAGCACCATTTTAGACAGAAGAATAGATTATCGTGCTTTTTGAAACTATATATGTTGCCGGAACATGATTTTTGCTTTTGACTCCTGGAAGTGCTACAAGTTTCGTGGAACAAAACTCAAATCGCAGAATTAGGTTTCTTCGGTATATCTAGCCGTACTTTGTCTCGTATATCTAGCCCCCTTTATGCAATTTTTTTGCTGGTAGTCCTGGATTGAAAAGTTTAGTGAAACTGCGGAGGGGGACGTAATCTAAGAAAATTCCTCTTTTGCTGTGATAATTTTACTTGTAAGAAACCATGCAGGATTTCTAGCTCTCAAAAGTTCTCAGGAAAACGACCTACTAGTGGCATCAAATTCCGAGAAATTTGGGATATAGTTAAAGTTATGAACGTCGTTTCTGCTGGTTTTTATTAAGTCGTACTTGAAACCCAGAGAAGAATGCGGATAGCATAGCTTGCTGAAGTATGCTTGGAAGAGTATAATTCTGCGGACAAAGAACTGTGATAGCAAATGAAAAAACTTCAATATTTTCGATAATAAAATTACGATTATTGGACAGTCCGCGCTCAAGTATTATTGACAATCGTTTTTTTTTTTGGACAACGGATTAGTGGCATGGCATCTTTCCACACTACATTAGCTAACTTTTCTTTTTTTGAGCATACTCATCTCCACCTCGAAACTTTTCTGAAACAGTTCCTCCATGTCAGCGCGCGGATGGATATCCTGGGAGTGCTGCCTAAGAAAGAATCTTGACTGCACATGTCGTTGTGTATAGAAGGTCGGGACATCTCGATATCGCAGCAGACTCAGTTCGGTCCATCGTGTTGTTTTAGAACTTAGTCGATTAGCTCAGACGGCTCCTGCCAAATTTTGTATGAGCCTCTTTTCTTTCAGAGAGCGGAAGCATGGGGTCATTCGCTCGAGCGGGAAATTGCTTATATTGTGGAAATCTGATTTGAATAATCTGCTTAAGATGCTACACTTTTTGGCGATTTGGCGGCCTAGAGAGATTTGCCTTACTGCATGTTAACCTCGTCAACGGATAAAGCTTGTAATTAAGTGAAAAGGCGTTCACATCACCCTAAGCCTTGGAGGTGAGAGACCAGTTTGAGCAGAAAATTTTTCGCCAGGGGAGCTTTGCAAACTCATATTTAGATCTTTCTTCAGCCTGCGAAAGACTACCTACTGCTTCTCACTGCAACATACTGCGCTGTGATGTAAATCGAGCCTCCGAGCAACGACACTGGGGACACTGCTGCGCCATAAAAGCCAGTGGCAGGTCGATTGCTCTTTGGCTTTTATTGTTCAGTCTGCCTTCATTAATGCCAGGATTGGAAAGTTCTTCTTTGGTTGGAAGGGAAGATCCTCAATCGAAGGAGTCATTTGTTGCTGAATCACCTTTGGGTTTTCGTTTTTTTCGCTCTTTTCTCTTCGACGTGCTCAGATTGGACGGTATTCTGCGGAACCCATGAGGGCGCCTTTTCAGCATTCAAGCGCAACAACACTCAATAATGCGGACAGAGAGGGAAAAAGGGATACTAAAAGTCGATTCGCTACAGAAGTGGGGCGTACCAGTGGGTGGCGATTCAACGCGGTTGCGAGCCGTTTCAACGAATTTTTTCGGCTCCAGCAGCATTGAGAGATAGGCTGGCGTCGCACTATGACCATGCTCTAGCACCGCCTGGGTTTGTAGCGGAAACGCTGATTATGATGCAGAAAATGAAGATGAGACTAGCTGAATGGTCCAAATATTATCTCTTATAGAATCCTGCCTTCAGGTTGCGCAGACGCCAGCATACCGCATAAAATTGGTTTTACGCCGCGGTCAGAGTTTGGAAGATTCGATGTAACTTTGCTCGCTATAAGAATCGCACGGATTCTAACGAAAATACTGTTGAGTACCTGTACAGTCAGTCATATCACTGACAAAAGAGAGAGAGGCGTGAAGGGGCGGGTTATTGATGAGCACCATATGTGATACGTTAGGATTGTGGTGTAGGCTTCGTACATTATATTGATATTTGGTATGCCTGAAGAAGGCTTAAGGCCGGGAAAGGTCGCTAGAGAAATAAAAGGACCTTTAGAAGGGTTGGGCTTCATTCCAATCAACCAAGAATGAATAGCAATACAATGAGCTCAGGATCCTTATAATATTAACAAAAAGTTATGGGTGTTTCAAAAGAGGGGTACTTTTCGAGTGTTTGGCTTGAAATTGGGTCCAGGTCCTAAAATGGTGGCACCAATGCGCTTGTATTAGAGCGTGTATTAGGGCGCTCGCGTGCGGATATGACCGCGAACAACTAATAGTTCCTAGTACTTCTGGTGGCTTTTTTGTCTGTTTGTTTTGTATTTTAGATATCTTTTTTGTTTTCTAGTAGTTTTTAAGGTTGTTGATGTTCTAGTATTTGGCATTATCGGAACTAGTCCACTCAGTCTGCCGAAATCAGGCCAATTTTTTTCGTCGATTTTTTCAGAAGGGGCAGATTTAGATGGAAATTTGTTACAGTGGTACTTCGACCTCCTGAACATGAATATCACACCCGCTTTGCCTAAAAACTTTTCATCGGTTTTGTGTTGATTTAGGGTATTTTGGCGGCGCCGCACAAGCGCCGGGGCCAAAATATCCCGAGTCACTAAAATCGTGAGGTAAACTTGTATACGGGGATTATTTGACATCACTGATTTTACGAATATGATTATTATTTTTTGACGCCAGCGCTAGCGAAGGACACTTGGTCATCTGCGCTTTGCTAAGACTGAGCCTGAACGGGGGGAATCTTCCCTTTTTCTCAGCTTCAGCCTCAGCAGAGTGCCAAATAGCGCTGGTATGGAAAATGATGTCAGACTCGTGATCAGGACATCGAATAACATCTATAGGCTAAGTTCCAGCTGGGTTTTTTTGAGTTTTTGGCGTAGGAATAGTTCAATAGCGCCCAGTTCTCTCTATTGTCGTTTTCTTCGTCCCTTTTGCGCATCTTTTCATTTGTACTCCCGTGACAGAGGGAGGAGGGGGCGTAATAAGACCCTAATTCTGGTGGGGTCGTAATTAGCGGGAAATGATCACAACGCAATGGCGTGCCCTGGGCAGCACACTCCAAGCGGACGGACGGCAGCTGCGCTTTGATGGGATTTTGCCATTTGGGACAATTGTGATCATGTCCTTGCTCTGCCCACAGCAGGTTGACGCTTGTTTGGAACGGATATATCTAGCGAAAAGCCAAGTAAGCAGCCACGCCCACTTCTTCTCTTGAAAAATGATGGGCGTACAGCTTTGATCCCTTGCAGGGTACGTGGGCGGTGGAGGAAAGGACGGGGGTCATGTTCGGTCTGTGCGGTATCTCCATTGTTGGTTTTTTTGCTTCACGTGCATCATCTCCAACCTCATATTGGGAAAGCAGAACGCATTTGCTTGCGGCTTGCAAGGGGTTGGGAGTGTATTTTCCAGAAATTCTCCTCGGCGGCAAGAGGTACACTGCGTCTCAAAAGTATATTTCCACCCAAAATCTCACAATATCCCTCCCCACAGACGTTTTCAAAAAAACCTTTAGGCATAAAATGTGGTAATTACCAGTACCAATTTGCATGCCAACTCCGAGAACTGACTTTTCAGAGCAACAACTTCAACTTTCTTTATTTTCTAAATTCTCACTCTGACAATGTCCCACAAGTATACTTAAACTAAACGAATCGATTCAGAAAACAACAAGTGTACAACAAATTTCATAAATCGTCATTTCAATAATCTATTGCAGCCCCATTCTCCTCTTCTTTCGAATAAGTTCGAGAATGCGGTTGTCCATGCTCGAATAGAGGTGGTCTATAAGTGTGCATCATTTTTTAGCCTCCTTTTGCGAACGGACATTTTCGAATCGCGCATTCTACGCGTATATTCTGCGTACCATGAAGCCCCAAACATTCTCGATGGGGTTTAGGTCTGGGCTATTCGCGGGCCAGGGCAAAATTCGATGACGGCTGAACCACGCTCGAGTGCTCCGGCTGACATTTATTGGTGCATTGTCTTGCACGAATACAGGACTTTCATGCCGTATCCTTCGCCAGAAAGGTAAGAGACCTCGTCGCATTATCTCTACGTAGTCGCAAGAGTTCATTTTCTTCGGTACAAAGCACAGCTTCAAGCGTCCCGTTGATGCCATCGCAGCCCAGACCATGACACCACCCCCTCTGAAGTTCCGCCTCCAAAAATTGAGCTTATCTTTCCTCAGATCGTGCCAGTAAAATCGATTTCCATCTGGGCCATCGCAGTTGAATTTCTTCTCATCGGAAAACATGACATAAAGAAAAAAAATCTGAAAAGACAAGCAGAGGGGCACCGCAGCCGAAAGCTAACCTTGCTTTGGTCGGTTCGGCAGCATCTTCTAGCAAAAGCAAGTCGGTTTTCGCGATGACGTTCTGTCAGGAACGGTGCCTTCCTCATTTTCTCTCTCGGGATGAACTCCGA
The DNA here is from genome assembly GCA_036418165.1 of Cooperia oncophora. NCBI lineage: Eukaryota > Metazoa > Nematoda > Chromadorea > Rhabditida > Trichostrongylidae > Cooperia > Cooperia oncophora. Next base: position 26,527 of record MU917095.1, on the reverse strand, counting down.
CTTCTTCAAGACACGCCAAACAGTATTTTTCGAGACATTGAGCTTCAGGGATGACTTTATTTCCCTGCATGACATCGTGGAGTTGGACGCTTCTTTCAGGACGTTTATCTTGTTCAGACGACAAAAGAGGACGCCCAGAACTCTTCCCGATTCCATATCCTGCGGATCACTGACAAAATGATTGAAAACATAATGACTGCGGCCCAACTCTCTTGCTTGATGGTTCGACAGTCCTTGAGCCTTCTTTGCGATAATCTGCCCCTTTTCAAAGTCAGGCAGTGAAAGCCCTCTCGCCATAACCTGGAAAAGGTCAGGTAGTAATGATGAGAAAGTTTACCTGAAAAAAGTATACTTGTGGGACATTGTCAGAGTGAGAAATTTTCAAAAAATAAAGAAAGTTGAAGTTGCTCTGGAAAGTCAGTTCTCGGAGTTGGCCTGCAAATTGGTACTGGTAATTACCACATTTTATACCTAAAGGCTTTTTTTGAGAACGTCGTGTAGGGAGGGATATTGTGAGATTTTTGGGTGGAAATATACTTTTGGGACGCAGTGTACTTCCTGCAAGCTATCAGGCCGATGACGGTGCGTCCACTGGACTTGACGCCAAGGGCACCTTTTCCACCATTGCCGCTATCCTGATTTCACAGTAACTGGCTGGAAATGCTGTCCTGGTTGGGCTTCTTATCGCGCCTCACGTTTGGAGGGTTCGTGACTACATTCAGACCAGCGCAACATAAGCCTCTGCCTAGGTACCTAAAAGCGTCAGGTTTGCTGCAGTCTTGTACCCCAAAATTGTAGGACCATCTGGAGAACATTACAACCGCCTGTGAGCGTAACCTTGTCGAACAGAATTTATTTGTGAAATGATATCTGAAAGGTGATTGGAAGCAAAATCAAAATTCCAGACAAGAAGTTCGGCCCGCCCTGTGGACAAATTTGTTGAGTAGTTTGTTCACTATATTGTTTATTTAGTAGCGGTATGCCTAGTAGCAAGTGGCACTTACCATGGACGGGTAGTAGTGTCAAGACTCCGATCGGCTCCCATCAAGCCAACTAAGCCTCACTCGGAGCAGGTAAGATGGATGAAGACATGATCCTTCCGACGATAGAGCATATGAACATAGGCTTATGAAGGACCAGCTTGGCTGACGCGCACTATCGCGCGCATGGTTAACCTACAGTACTCCTTACTGAACAGGACTTCTGTGCTAACTACTAACACTTGGCTCAATTCCCATGCTTCGAAATACGGCTCATTTCATCATTTTTGCACTTTTTCAATGAACAGTGTCTGGTGCTTATCACATTTCTAACAAACACTCGCCATTCGTTGGAATAGGACAGCTCATGAAAGAGTTTAGATTGTAACAATATCGGAATTGTAGTGAATGGCCTTACATCCTAGTACTTTCGTTGAGCAGCTTTCACTTATCCGTCTGCTGGTGACTCTTATCATCTTTCACCGACAAACATCTCGGCCTTTAATTTTGGGTAAAACTCCAGAGTTTAGCGGTCGAATCAATTTCAACCGCCAAACTATAGGATTTCGCTAAGGGCTGGAAACAACTTGGCTCACTGAGCCTTTGCCCTGTGGTTCTTTGGCAACGGTAGTCAACTTTACTCGCAAGCAGAGTAAGGATGCGATAGATACTGACTCTTAAGCCTTGTCGGACACTATCAGGATTTATCTACCACCACCAAAATTTTCCCACCATGCTCCCTAACCACCTGCTGGAAGCAGTTACCCAGTGATATTACAACCTGTGCTATGAATTTTGGCAGCTTCGTTTCCGAAGTGGCCCCTACAGTGTCTTATCAGCTGTTATCACTTCCTGCCACTCACCAATAATGTTTCCATCTTGTCCCCTATCATCATCTTGGAACTAATGTCCTGCCATCGCTGTGACGCATGTTATGAAGTTGATGACCCTCCCATTGTGAGCCCCCTTCTGGTATCTTATCAGCTGTCATCACTTCCTACCACCCACTAATAGTGTTCCCACATCCTGCCCCCTATCTTACTTCTTGGAACAAATCTCCTGCCATCGCTGTGACACTCGTTATGAATTTGAAGACCTTCCCCTTCTAAGACCCCTCATGGTATCTTATCAGCTGTTATCACGTCCTGCCACCCACCAATAATGTTCCCATCCTGCCTCCTATCATACCTCTCGGAACTTACGTCCCGTCCTCACTGTGACCCGCTCTATGAAGTTGGGGCCCTCCCTTCTAAGCCCCGCTATGGTATCGTATCAGCTCTTATCACTTCCTGCCACCCACCAATAAAGTTCCTGCCCGACCCCCTACATCACTTACGAATTTGAGCGCTTCAGCGCTATTTTGGAGAAAGTTATGATTCCGGTCAAACACACACGATTATATAAAGTAGGATTGGAATCGGTAACGTAGCCTTTCCCACCAGTAGCAAGATCATTCAAAAGCAACTAGAATACTCAGTGAAAGTTGAGGGCGTGGGTCATCCCAGAGGCGGATCCACCAACGCCAAAGCAGCATTTTTTGCAGCAGCATTAAAGCACTATCATATTATTTGAATTGAATCGGAAATCCTTGAGAATTTACGTTTGGCGCCGATCCAAAAAATCAGTTTAGGAGCCTATTATCAGTGGTATCGCCCGAAATTCTAATATGTATACGTTGCTAATTTCATACCTCCGAATGACGATGGAATGAACACGGAAGTAAAGGTAACAAAAAGAAGGACACCGCTGCCGTGTAAGCTGAAAGACAAACGACACGTGAAAAAGTTGGTGTGTCAAAGATTTCTCGAACATGGTCAAACTGTTCCTCGCACCTGTCACCCTTTTCGATTCTGTTCCTCATCAGAACTGTTTTCTTACGGCAGCTTTTACCCTGAACACCTTGTTTATTCATCACACTATCTTATTCCTCCAAAATGTGTATGTCTTCCTTCCTTCTTTTTTTATATTTTTTAAATCTTCCTCTGATACTTCTTTACTCCGAGTTGATTTCGTATGCAATAATATACACTTGTCTCAATTCAGTGGAGAGTCTCATTTGCCCACGTGCTCAAAGTGATATCTGAGGAAGAAGCGAACAGGAGGGTCACTTCTGCATGGCTCACTCTTGTCCCTCCCTCTCTCTCTCTTTTCTTACTTCCTTTTAGTGGATTTAATCCTATTTTTTTATTCATTGAAGTGTTTCTCATTGTGATTGGTATGACTTTCCGTTGAAAACATCATGTCATTCACTTCACTCCGAAATTCCTGTATTTCTGAAAACGCTGTCAAAAGCTCCCAACTTGGGGGGGGGGGGTAGTCTCTCTACTCTATCTTTCCACATGCATACTGTTTCTATCTCTCTAAAAAAAATGCGGTGAGCATCGCGTAGTGTTCCGCACCTAATTCATCTTGCGGAATCATATTCGGTATGGCTGATAACGTCGCAGTCAATCAGAGCCTTGTCGAGAGAATCCGAATGAACCCTCCTCCAAATAATCGGATTAGTTCAGGAAGAAAGCAACCTGGACTCATTCTGTGGGATCTGTTCACCACCCCGACGATTGCGGCGAAATTAGTGCAGGTCGCCACACCGTGATAACTCCACCTATACACAGTGACTCCACCTACTTTTCAAGGGACTAGTTGTACGCTTAAATTCTATACTTCTTCAACGTTATCTTTTCCCACATTTCTCTTCAGACAGTCGACTGCTAGATTCATCTGTATACCGATACACTAACCTAAGTTCCGCCTTTTGTATTCACGCCTACTTCCGACACACTAACGTTTTTTACGAAACTTTCGGCTACCTTCAAGATTTTCACAACAGCCAACTGGTGCCAAATTAGTGCAATCGCGGAAACAGAATGCTATGTTCGTAATCAAGCCCCTGAGTATATCCTTTCGCTGCGGAAGACAAGCGGTGAGGGGGTAACAGCTGAGTTGGGCGCGCCATCCTCAACAAGTTGTTGAAGCGGTAAAAGACAATAATTCGTGGAAAGCGAGTGATTTCGAATAATGTTCCACTCCTGCCGCTTGCAAAGGAAAAAAATGCGGCGTGTTACCAAAAAAGCAAAACAGAAAAAAATCAAGACACTGGAGCCATTTTCATCTTCCGCTCGCCCGCCCATTATCCGCAGCAAATAGGAGTTCAAATCCTACGCTTAAGTTTCACGAAAAGAATTTGTCGAGGCTTCTGGATAGTAATAACTAGCCAAGTAGTGCCACTTTTCAAGGCAAATTATCCCACGTTAGCAACACCGCATGAAATGAATTGAAAAACAAAAAGAGCATTTTCAAATATCACCGGTGAAAATTCAAGAATTAGCGCAATAATTCATGAGTCATCGGTGCCTCATTTTGTTTCGCATAAACGCAAGCATATGAGCCACCGGTGGTTGTCGTCAATATGTTGATAGCGATAAAGTGAAGAGAGCTCCCTGGGTGTTGCTTCCAGTCATATCTCCGTCTCCCACAAAGCCTTTCAGGATGATGACGGAGAACCATTTTCAATTTGTCCAGCAACTCAGATCATAGTGAAAACAATCTAGCTGCAAAATAACTTTGTTGTGATTCTTCGTATTCAGTTTGATTTTCCTGAAATGGCTGTCTATTTATAACCAAACTATATCAACAGCGTGACCATCCGAAAAGCTTGAAGCTTAGAGCCAACCGCACCTGTGTGAGCACACCTGCCGTATGGCCATTTCTGACCGTTGCCCACTTTGATGTTTCGATTCGCTCTATAGAACAGCACTATTCACAGAATTATGCTTTTCTTCACATTTCTACTATTACCGATGAGTGTGTACTGCAATTCAGGTAAGTTGTCACTTCATTCATTCTCTATTCCATCATTAACCTTACTACCACAACTGCTAACATAACCACATCAACATTTCGGGAGAAGCGCGGTTTCGCAATCAACCTTTCAATTTTCGGTGCTGTTCATCTTGGTGGCAGCATCATGCAGATTCTAAGTCAAAAGGCCGCACCAAGGTGAACTCCTTAAGTGACAAGAACTGGTAAGAGAAAATAGCTGACTAGAAAATTGCCCACCCTCCTCCAAGCCGAACAGTGCCCATTCCGTCTTCCTTCCTCACATTTTCCGTCTTCATTACACACATTTCCGACTACGAAAACGATTTGTACCGTCGACGATTATTACCGTTCTCAGACAGTGTGCGCCACTCGAGTGTGTCACTGTGATTTCGTGATTATTTTGTCAGCAGTGGATGTTGACGTCGAATGTCATGCTAAACTGCAAGGTTTTGAGCGGAACTCTTCCGCAGTCACTAAACATTAGCCCTTTATTCTATGATAGGCTTTTTTATTATTTTCCTGTGCCGTATTATCTCTTCTCTTCTTCTGCCTTCTCGCTGGTTCCTCTTCAATCTTGTATCTTTGCCTGATTTTTTTGTACTTCTACCTGGACGAGTACTTCTTTTAGCTAATGAGATATCTTGCATGCTCACCAACTATCCTGCCTTACTGCGACCTAACCAGGGGTAACCAATTTTGTCCTTCCGCTGCCTCAGTTCACACCATACTATCACCCCACAGCTTCTAAGAGATTTCCAGCTACGTACGTGAGATCGCGTTGCCCGTCTTCTATGACATGCCATGGATCACTGCCGTGCCTCGGGCGTTCGTGTAGGGTAACTCCATGCCAATCGCATCCCGATTGTCGCCAGGTATCCTCAAGCGATCTCCCAAATAACGATAAATAGAAGCTTCTGTCTAGACTTTAGAATGAATCAATCAACGTCGCGTTATAACTGGACGTCCTATGAGTGGATATCTTTTCCGACGGCCAGCTCGAGTGGACATCCGCGGTTAGCCAGTTCACGCAGACGATTTCTACGAATAATATTTTTGTTTACTCAAAGATAACCCGCCCAAATGATCTGAAAGTTCTAATAGAGGAAGCTGCAACTCTGACTTAAGTGTAATAATTGACCCTGCTGAGGAGCTGCCTAGAGATCCTACAAAGCCAAAATCAGTACATAAAAAATAGCAAAAAGTTTTTTCCATGAAGGGATTAAGGATACATTTCAGCAGTCTCGGAGCACTACTGTCCAGGAGGAGGCTCGGTCGTGGTCGGATATGACGGAAAACTGGCAACTTGCGACCTGCTCAAGCAATGTGCTGGTGATCAGATTTGTAACCCGCAATGCGGACTTTGTTGTACAAGTAAGTAGACCCGAGATGTGATTCCTCTAGCCTTCTCTCGGAAAGTCACTGAAAGAAAGGTCATTGAAAGCTGTAACAAAGTTCATCTGAAAAACTTTGAATCTCTTCGTAATATACGGCTCAATTTTAGTAAGAGTACAACACCGGTCGATATCGCAGGAGATGGAGGGAGGGTAGCGTGTTTCATCTCGATTGCAGGCGTGGCGCAGCGACGCGTTTTATGTGGAAATCTTTCTATTCGAGGACAACTGTGTTCAGCTCCAAGTGGCTTGGGAAATATCTTATGTCACAATTTCACTCGAAACGAAGCTTATCTTTTAAAGCGGAGCCGCCGCCGCGTTCAATCAATAGTTAGTCACGCTCTCCCATATCGGATATGGATGTGCAGTGGTTTTCAGAAAGTCAGCGACACGCGTTACTGTATAGCTGAAGCTGAATGTACAGTCTAATAGGTTTTCTATACCACCCTGTTCGTTCATATTCTGCAGAACTTGCGAATTTACTTAACAAGCCCCCTGTCTTCAAAGCATTAATTTTTTGCCAATATAATGAAATGTATATCTTCTCGCGAAACTTTGAGAAATTCGAACATGTCGACGCCGGCGCCAAAACCATTGCTGAACGCCATAACTAGAAAGCAGCTTCTTTGTGTCAGCGTAAAACGGCCCTGTGACTAAGTTGCGTTATCTTGCGCAGCGACACCAGGCGAACAGTAGTGTTTTCAAGGGCTAGGGAAGTATAGGTATTGATATAGCGACAGCCGGTCAACCTGCGTCCACAAACGACTAGCAGCGTGTGAGGAGTAGTATCTTCTACCTCTAATACTTTACCAGCTCTCGCTGCCCTCGATTGCCTCATACTTCTCACTCTCGAACGCCTGTTGCGTCGGGTGGATGTGGGAGACCCTGGGCCTGTCGCTTCGATCGAAATCTATAGCTTCCTAGGCAATTGATGCTGTCCGGAAGTCCTGGAAAGCTGGCCATCACCGATGGACGCTGCCGCCAAGTATGAACGCAAGTCCAATCAGAGTGTCATGTTGTGAAAGCAAATGCTTCGTGTGTTCAGTCAAATTCGAACCAAATTATACCGTGCCTGATGAAGGCTAATGTGAAACACAAAGACTGGCTACTGCTGCCATTCGGCCGAAAAGTAATGTCATAACACCGCCACCTCCTAGTGAGTACAGATTCAGATCGTCTTCTGCTTTCTTAAGAAGGCATTTGTACTATCGTTATTTTCCAGAGAACCAAATTGAATACTACCCGCGCCAGCGGTATCTGGGACAGCGTTGCCCTGTTCCATGAGGCCTCGTCGCTTCGCGGCCAGATTATGCGTTTGTGCGCGACGGAATGTGATGTGGTGCGGGCTGTTTGATCTGCGATGACGGTGGTAGATGTCGCTGTGCAGTGTCCGATTGAGCTTGGTTACACGGTATCAGTGATGGAAAAACATGCCAAAGTAGTGAGTAGACGACTGAAGGTTAGTTTGAAACTTGTTTCCGTCCGCTAAAACATTCACCAAAGCGATGGATTAATTTACACAAAAGCTCAGTTTTCGGAATATTTCAAAAGTGTGATATTTTCTCCATCTCTAGAGCAATGGTTTTCTTATGCTGTGAGCTTGGCTTTCTGAATACCTCTGGAAATGACCAGGTGCTGTTGCAGATCAGACAGATTTCACAGTCTGGGCGAACCGTTACCTTCAACACAGGTCGTTGTAGAAGCCCTTCCATCACCTCAGCTTGAGGCACCGCGCGAAGTGGGCATGCTAAGCGAAATGAGAATTACAGGGTGAACGTACAGCCCGCTGGCCATATGGCCTGGGACGGTAAGGTAACCCGGAAATATAAGGTTGTTCCACCTGAGTGAGCACAGACAACTCGAACTTAGTCCTTCGAATCGCATCGAATACCTGTGCCTGTGGTGTTTCTCTCTGGCACTATCCCGTAAGTGCTTTAATAGCAACTTATAATTTTGTACATTGTGAGCTTAGTAGACAGAATCACGCTTTTCACAAATGATAAAACTGGGATCATGCAACGAAGGGCACGGGAAGTCCCTCACCTTGAAAGAGCCCATATTCCTGTTCCGGAAGCCAATATTGTTTTTGTTTCCTTGAAAATAGGGTCTCGATGCTTTTCGCGGGAGGAAGGCGGGGAGGGGTGGGGGGGGGGGAAATGAAACCAAGGCGGCTGAGTGCGGTAGCAGGGACTTCTTGGCATTGCGAAATCCTTCTTGTCTGCGGCAGTTGATTGAGGGACGCTGACGCAGTCAGCCCGCATGGCGCGCTCGGCACTCCTGCAAACGAAGGCCGCCGCGCAGCGCTGGAGCGTCTGCGCTTGAATGATCCTGAGCTGGGAAGATACTGTCGCTCAGATTGTCATGAACCTTATGAAGAGCAGCAGCGTCATCGACTGAGCTTGTAAGAATATAACATTCCCCTGCAGAATTTGTCTACGGGTGTCTTGCAGCACAACAGGGGAAACGGCGATGTATGCAGTTAAACCGAGTAGGCCCAGCTTAACGAAAAGAAGTGACACGTGAATACACTGGACTAATTGAGCGTCACTTCGCAGTACGCGTGGTAGGCGTTTACAAAGCGAGGTTGACATACCCTCGTCATCGCGGGGCAGTTGATTAGGCGGTCGTCACGGGGCCGCAGCGGCGTGCTCGAACTATTTGCTTTTCGCAGGCCTAATTTAAGTCATTTTTTCCACCTTGTGAAGATAAGAGGCTTGCTAATGCTTGGAAAAAGTAAGCCGAAAAACAAGTGAAAAAGTTGGAAAAAATGACTAAATAAGCTGGAAAAAGCAATAGTTCCTGGCACCGCGCTGCGGGCCGTTGACGACGCGCCCTATATCAACTGCCGCGCATGATCGAGGTTACGCAGCATGCCGCACCAGGATTAAACTCCTTCAAAGAAGGCGACAGCGCTGCGCGTCGACTCCATTGCGATGCGCAGCTGGAAAATTAACAGCTCGCTCGCCGAGGTCAGTGCCTGGACTTGATACAGAGACGCCAAGTTCTGTCTAATGTAGTTAAGTCCATGCCAATGTCAAAGCTTGAGCTTGAAAAAAGACTTGTATTGCGGCGGTGAATGGTAGGCCATTGACAGTGACAGGGCCAACCATTGCGTGTCGCCCCGCAACCTGCTGCATTTGTCTGGTGGTAAATTGGAACTATAGCTATAAGTTGTGCCCCTTGATTCATATGTAAGTGAAATATTGTAGCATACATACAAAACATATGTATACTCGTAATTTGATGAATATAAAGTATTATTCAATGAGTATTTTCTGGATAGTTTAGGCTAACAGCTAAGCGAAGCATGAGATAGATTTTGAGACATTCACGGCTATGTTGGCGAGCGCGAGATAGCATCGTCGCAAGCAACCTTAGGCAGCGTTTTAGGTAGCACTTTCGCCACAGCAGCTGCGATCGCCGAGGTATGAACGCTGCCTACACTTCGCGACGGGCTGGCTTGCTTCTTTTCAGGGTGGGGCGTTCGCAACGCGTCATCGATGCGCGTGTTGAGGTGTTGTTACATTGCATCTGATGGTTGTGTCGAAAGCACGACCGAGCGCTGTTCGTTGCTAAAGTCGTGGACCTTACATGCTGCACCATTCTCACCTAGAGCGTGGCATTCTCAGCGGCACTACTAAGAGTGCCAGAACTGCCCACTATTAAGGGCAAAAAAATGCCAGCTTATTTTGTGTGTGACGTTCGCACTGGACCTCATGAAACTGTAATCGTAATATGGCGCCTCGATGCGGCACAAGTGCCCGCAAATACAATAGCATCAAAATGTGGCTGATGACCAATGAGCTTACTTTTCAGGAAAGGTTGCAAAACAGATATGGAGTGCTCGTCAGCGTTTTCGCGAATGCTCTACAGGTGGATGTCGCTGCAAGAAAGGTTTTCAGAGGATGAGATATAAGGCGGATGTAAGCCTATAAGTGAGTAACTTCTAAGCAAGGCTTGCTTTCGTCGTTTAGGCTGTGTGGCAAGCAATACTGTGACTGGATTCAAAAATGATCGCGCCATCAGGACGTCTTTAAGGTAGCTGGAGTGAAAAGACTTTCTGCCCTGTACGGGTCCTTGAAGGGACATTACCTTACTCAGTAGTTTCTCTTAATTAGTTCCTGTCGATTTAACCATGTCCGAAACTTAGTGAGGCTCTGTAGACCATTTAATGCTCAGCGAAGCGTGCGTGCTATTTCCATTCTTTAGCAAAAGTTTTTCAGGACACCAGGGGAGGCCGATAGCTCCGCTCACTATAGGAGCTCCGCTCCTATGTAAGTGTTAGACTGGACGTAAAAACCCATCCACGTATGTCTAGGCAGAACTAAAGATTTACTGCGTTTTTCTGAATAAACAGACAAATCGGGGAAAATAAACAAGGAAATAACCATGGTTAACTAATAATAAGCAATATGTTTACTGCCAGACGTTCGACAGGTGTTGGGCCATAAAGGAGTGTGAAGGGGTCGCTGTTACCAAATGGGTCCTTAACACACTCGCGGCTATCGGCAGGCTCGACTCGTTCAGTCATGTTCGATTTCCAGCGACGAGTAGGCGATGGTGTTGGTGCGACCAATCAGCACGTTTAGCAGGAATCTCTTAGGTTTATAATGGCGTACAAATAATGGGGCATCCCGTTGATGATCGCCGAGGATATTGTGAAGTGTTCAATGAAGGGCGAAGCGTCGCGAGTTTCGTTGTTTAGGGCGTCACAAGAACATAAAATCAAAGGCGAAGAAAACGCACAATAACAAGTTAGTAAGATAGGAATGGTTCTTTGAACGATATTTTTACAAACAATTTTGAAGCAAAAAAAACTAAGTGTATGTGTTTCATGTTAGGTCCTAATTCATCCGCGTACTGACGGAAAACAATAATCAAGACGACTGTCGGCCGACGACTACTAATTGTGTTCCACTTTTGAATGACGCTACGAACCTGGGTTCTACCAGGTATACCTTGCAGTGTAATAACTCCTGTAAGAAATATCGGCTGAATCCTCAATGGTAAAATCGTCCAGGGATTCTGCTGTCCCTTCACCTGGTGAAACTCGTCCGGTTTGCCCTGGGTGTGAGCTCATGGAAACTAGTACTCCGCGCAGAGTATGGATGCGAACGGTGTCCAATGGAGTACTACTGTCACCGATGGCAGTTTTTACAGACAAATCTGTACGTTTTGCCAGTAGGAGAAGTCTGAACCTTTAATCCTGAGGTGATCCTCTTCAGATATGCTGTCCAACAACGCCGTGCATCTCTTTGGAGGACGTTTACCACGACGGACAATGTTACCCAACAGCTTACTACGGTGATAGCTGTCATGTGAGTAAGGCGAGACAGGGGGTTCTGTTCTGTTCACTCCCAGTAACCCTGTTCATAAATCCTTTCAAAACTGTTTCCAGAATTAGTAGTGGAGGTTCTGCTCTTTCGCGTTTTCGTGAGGTTTACCGAATAAAGGGCACCAGATTGAAGAGCAAAATTTCAGTGTGTTTCGTGGTATATCATACAGTTGATATCGGCAACCAGTCGGGGCGGTGTCAGGAGGGGTCGGATGAACCATGAACTACTCCCGGCTGTACTTCCTAAGAACACTGAAATATTGTGTAGTTCGGTAAGAAAACACCACTGGTAGGGACCACCCCCCCCCCCTTGTGAAACGCTCACTCGGCCAAGACTCGAACGTGGCCCTCACGCTCTCCCGTATTCCATATTTCTGTGCCGTGACGATGGCGCCACTTATAGAGATATTTATTACCCACGAAGCATGTAACATTTATCCTCTTTACCCCGAAGCTTCACTAGTTGTTCCTGTTTCTGAGCTGCATTTGCCGTCATCAAATCCTCCTAACCCAAACTTAGAAATTCGAGCAGATCTGTAGATGTTCCGAAAAAGCTGCTTTAGTGACGCGCGCCAATGTAACGTAAAGAAGATTGATGCTTGCCAGCGCTGAGTGATGTCGTACCTTCCAGACTTCGTAATGCTATATAAACTTGGTATTATCACAGTTAGTCGGGGCGGTGTTAGGAGTAGCAGAATGAGCTCGCTTTCCCCACCAGTAGTGATCGTTAGGGATTGATCTAGGGACAAAATAACCTTTAGTGAAATCATGAGCGAGTGGGCTCATCTCAGACTCCTAACTTGGTGCGAAATGACTGTGACGATATCAGCTGTGACCTATCGCTGAATCTGCGTTCACTTCGCGACAGCGTCCACCAGCGACAAATAGCGTCGAGTAGCGTTCCGAGCGTCCGGCAGCGTCAGAGTCTAGTAAACTCGGTTTATCGTCTACCAGCGCCTGCCAACGTGTACCAGCGGCCACCAGCGTCCAGGAGAGCATGGGGCAACAGCTGTGTACCAGCTGTCTGCTAACCCTGTTATCTGCCCATACTCCACCAGCTGTCTGCTACCCTCCAATCGCCCCTTGCTCGCCACCACTGGACGCTGCTGGTCGCTGGTAGACGCTGGCAAATGCTAGACTGACACCTATACTCGCTTGCACTGCGAACGCCCAGAACGGTGGTGGAAGCTGCCGCAAAGTATAAACGCATTTTGGCGAAACTTTTACTAGGCGTGATAGTGAAAAGGGGCGGAGACACCTTATCATTGATTCCCACCTCCTTCTGATGTGATGCGTAGGAAAGGTACTATAACGAAGTAGGAACAACAGTCATGATCATTAGCCCATTCCGCTACTACTCATGCGGTCGGTCCAGACGGTACTATTCCTGCTCCTGTAAAC